>CM021246.1:19647826-19956363 GCA_010577795.1 Isatis tinctoria
TGAAGTTGTGTTGAAGAATTTAACTCGGAGACAAATTTAGGAGATGGTGTCGGTCGACACCAATTCATGACAGCAACTTCGTCCTGCATCTGTCGGGCTTTGCAGAGTTGCAAAAAGATCCTTGAAGCTCATAATATTTACAAATAAGTCTCGACGTATATTTCAGACTATATTTAAGTTTTTTAAGTCATTGTTTTATACTAACTTTTTATCTAAGGTTTATTTTACTAAGAGAGATTGGTAGCTTAATAATGTTCCTCAAGTTTTTAACTCAAATGTAGTATAATGTTCCTTTATTCCACAATTCGAATGTGTGATGAATTGAATAAAAAAAGAAGTAAATTAAATACATGTTTGCAACTTATAAATTATAATTTGTTGTAAACGTGTCATAGTAACACATGTCTCGATGATTATCCAACATAACGTCGGTTACATTATAATATTATTTACCAAACGGACTTTAACATTGTATATAAAGCGATTACATGAGAACAATAATGCTAATTCACTTTGTTTCTTCTTTCACATAGCAAATTTTGCTCTCTTCCCTACGATCGTTTATTAGCTCTTCCTTACAATCGTTTATTAATATACGTTATAATATAACACATTATCAGCACGAGTGCTCTTATACCGAAAAGGTGGGTTTTAAATTATGTTCAATTTATTCACTTATTTTTTTTATTTTATGTTCATACGGAAAGAATGGCACTGCATTCTCCGAAATGATCGCATGGTAGACTGTGTCTCCTGAGATCATATATTAATGGAGTGGAAGGTTAAACCTCCTCCTTGATCATTTTATGGAATGGTAGGTTAAACCTCTTCCTTGATCAAATATTTATGGAATGGAAGGTTATATCTCCTCCTTGAATTTATGGTAGGCTATGCCTCCTAAATTAATTTAATTTATTGCAATTTAATTATACTGCAATTTAAATTTCGCATCTAAATTTATGCTATTAAATTTTTACATTTAATTTTTGTCTTAATTCAGTATTTATTTTCCTATAAATAATTCTATTACTATAATAATATGATAAATAAATATTTGACTACATGATTATTATATTTAACTTTTTCAACGGTCACAAAAGTAATTTTTCGAAATATTTTTACTCTTCAAACGGCTAGTACAACAGTTATAAACAGTAATTTTCGATCTATAAATATACTCATTCTTCATTTATTTTATTCCATCTTCTCTCATCAAAGTTTTCATCAAATATTCTTCAAATAATTTTTATTTTTGGAAAAGAAGACAAAAAGAAAAGAAGATGATTCACATATTATTAACTTTATGTGCAATTGTTATTTTCGTTTCTATTTTTGGTCTCTTCGTTGGAGATTTTACTCTCGAAGAATTTATCATTACCGTTGCATTATATTTTTATGCATTAATATTTCTTGTAACCGCTTGTCTGATTAATTGCTTATCTTAAGAAATTAAAACAAATGTGCTAATAAAAAGGGTTTATGCCTCTGCACTTATTTTAGCTTTTCTGCAATTTATATTATGTCTTGAATTATAATTTTTAAATTTCATATTTAAATTATGATATTTAATCATGCTTTAAATTTGTTTATACAGTCATTATGTCAAACTTGGCAAAGCTCGAAATCAATGTCCTTGAGATAACGGGAAAAATTACATGACATGGGCAGTAAGTGCAGAAACGGGCTCATTGAAACCATTGATAAGTCGGAAACGACGTCGGATGAGAAAAAAGCAAAGGCCATGATATTCTTGTTCCACCATATTCATGATGGTTTGAAAGCCGAATATATCACAAAAGAAGATCCCGCAGATCTATTGCAATCATTGAAGGAAAGGTTTGATCACCAGAAGTATGTGATCTTACCAAAAGCCAAACACAAGTGGATCAATCTCCGTTTCCAGGATTATAAAAGTGTTAGTGAATTTAATTCCGCAATGTATGGAATTACATCGAGAATGATATTATGTGGAGAGGAAATAAGTGATTATGATATGATAGAGAAAACACTCTCCACCTTTCATCCTGGAAGCGTAGTCCTGCAACAACAAGATCGAGCAATAAGATATACTCGTTTTTCGGAGTTGATGCAAGTACTCCTTGTTGCGGAACAAAACAATGAGCTCGTGAATTGTACCATCAAGCTCATCCTACTGGATCTGCAGCATTACCAGAAGTGCATGCTGCATCTTCAAGATAGAATAATTGGCAAGAGCATGGACGCGGACGCGGTAGATACCGAGGTCGTGGTCGTGGACGAGGACGTGGACAAGGACGAGGAAGAGGAAGAGGATTTCGTCAAAGTAACTCAAGTTCTGAAAGATATCATAAAAAGTTCCCTAAAATGATGATAATTGGGAAGTGAAAAAACAAACTGCAAATGCCTGGTACAGATGCGGCATGAAGGGGCATTGGGAACGTGTTTGTCGTACTCCAAAATATTTTGTCGATCTGTACCAGAAATCACAAAAGACAAATGAAAAAGAAAGTGAAGTCAACTTCATATCGAATGAACCCGGATCTTCCTCACATGGCCTGAATGATGACACTCATCTCGACATTACAGATTTCATGATTGATCCCAAGAACATCAACTAATAATGAAAAAAATCAAAGTGTTATGGTTATCTTTTTTTAAGAATAAAAGTTGAATCGTTTTAATGTATTATTTACCTTTTTGTAAAATAGTTTTTGTTATAATAAAAGTGTTTTTCTAAGTTTTGTGTTCCTGTTTAAATATTTACTAATATATGTTTTATGATTCAGAAAACGTCAAAATTTGAGATTCAAGATGGAGATATATGTCTTGCAGATAGTGCTACAACGCACACGATTATTAATAATAAAAAATATTTCTCTTGTCTCAAAATGCATGATTCCGCTGAAAGCGTGAGTACTATATCAGGTAATGCAAAAATCATTATGGGCTCTGGAAGAGTCAGTTTTTTAAAGATATCTGTGGAAATGGATATCATATTGAGACTATCAGTATAAATGTCATTGAGTATCTTTGCATTACATCGGAGAGGAAACATATATTGGAAGAATTAAAAATGTTGTCCTCCGGATTATATTGCCCAAAAATAAATATGATTGAATCATATATTACAGTAAACTCAAAGTTTACTAGTACGTTTAAAGTCTCGCATGAAAGGCTAGGACATTCTGGTTCAATCATGATGCGAAAAATTGTGCAAAACTCTAATGGTCATCCGTTGAAAAACAAAAACAAATTGCAATTTGGCGAGTTTTTATGTAATACATGTTCTCAAGGAAAACTTATAAATCGGCCATCACCAGCTAAAATTGGGAATGAACCCCCTGTATTTCTAGAGAGAATACATGGTGATATATGTGGACCGATACATCCACCTTGCGGGCCATTTCAATATTTTATGGTATTAATTGACGCATCTAGCAGATGGTCACATGTGTGTCTCTTGACCACACGAAATAAGGCTTTCACAAAATTTATTTCCCAAAATATCATGTTGAAAGCACAATTCCCTGAACATTCAATTAAGAAAGTAAGGCTTGATAACGTTGGTGAATTCACTTCATCAACATTTAACGACTATTGTATGTCAATGGGGATTGATGTTGAGCACCCAGTTCCCCATGTTCATACACAAAATGGCATGGCTGGGTCTTTGATTAAACGGTTGCAATTAATTGCAAGACCATTAATATTGAGAATCAAGCTCTCAATTTCTGTATGGGGACATGCTATACTGCATGCGGCCGCATTTGTCCAAATTAGACCAAGTGCATATAATAAATATTCTCCATTACAGTTAGCTTCTGGTAAAGAACCAAATATATCTCATCTCCGTGTTTTTGGGTGTGCGGTTTATGTTCCGATAGCGCCACCGCAAAGAACAAAAATGGGGCCACAAAGGAGATTGAGAATATATGTTGGATACACATCCCCGAGCATAATAAGATATCTTGAACCGCAAACTGGTGATATGTTTACGGCACGTTTTGCCGATTGTCATTTTAATGAAGATGAATTTCCAGCATTAGGGGGAGGAATTAAGCAAGTCTCACAAGATGTTACATGGTTTTCACCAACTTTAGTACATCATGACCCTCCTACGAATCAACGTGAACTGGAAATTCAGAAAATTATACATTTGCAAAGTTTGGCAAATCAACTACCAGATGCGTTCACGGATACAAGAAAGGTGACAAAATCATATATACCCGCTGCGAATTCTCCATCAAGAATTGAAATTCCAAAAGTACAAATCGATGGACAACTGAAAAGGGTGAGGCCGATGGACTCTAAAGATAAAACTCCCCGAAAGAATAAGAAGTTGGGAGAACAAAATGAATTGGTTCAAGAAGAAACACGTCATGAGAAATGCCAAGAATATAATTATGAAAATGCTCTAGAAAAACTCAACAAAGAGACAAGTCAAGAGAATGATCAAGAAAAAGAAAAGTGTGAGATTTGCATTAATTACGCCCAAGATGGAAGAATATGGGTTAGAAATGAAATAGAGGATGATGATGGAATATTCTCCTTCTCCGTATCCAAAGAGCTTGAAAATGAGAATGATGATCCAAACCCAAGATCTATATCGGAGTGCCAGAAAAGGCTCGACTGGATAAATGGCAAGAGGCCATAAGAAATGAATTATACTCCCTCAACAAAATAAACGTGTTTGGAAATGTTGTTATTACACCTAAGGATGTAAAACCAGTCGGATACAAATGGGTCTTTACAAGAAAAAGAAACGAGAAAATGAAGTCACAAGATATAAAGCTTGACTTGTGGCACAAAGATTCTCTCAAAGACCGGAAATTGATTATGATGAAACATATTCCCCCGTAATGGATGCAATCACATTCAGGTACTTGATGAGCTTAACCGCATCTAAAAATTTAGAAATGTACCTTATGGATGTTGTGACTGCATACCTATATGGATCACTTGATAGTGACATATATATGAGAATTCCAGAAGGATTTAAAATCCCTGAAAGATCAAAAATTTCGGAAGGATACATGAATATTTGTTCAGTCAAATTACAGCGATCAATATATGGATTAAAAGAATCCGGACGCATGTGGTATAATCGCTTAAGCGAATTTTTGTTGAAAAATGAATATATCAACAATGCGATATGCCCTTGCGTATTCATTAAGAAATCCAAGTTCGGATTTGTGATCATTGTTGTTTACGTTGATGACTTAAATATAACTGGAACTCAAAAGGAAGTTGATGATGCAAGAAATGATATGAAAGAAGAGTTTGAAATGAAAGACCTTGGAAAGACAAAGTTCTGTCTCGGGCTTCAGATAGAGAATTTCAAAGATGGAATTTTTGTGCATCAATCAAATTACACCAAAAGGGTGTTAAAACACTTTAATATGGACAAAGCAAATCCTTTGAGTACTCCTACGGTCAATAGATTGCTTAACATTGATAAGGATCCGTTTAGACCATGTGAAGATAACGATGAAGTATAAGGGCCTGAAATACCTAATATGAGTGCTATAGGTGCCCTCACGTATCTTGCAAATTGTACAAAGGCCAGATATAGCATTTGCTACAAATCTGCTTGCAAGATACAGTTCATGTCCTACACGTAGACATTGGACTGGTATGAAGCAAATATTCCGTTATCTCCAAGGTACAATTGACTTAGGCTTATTTTATTCTAGAAATTCTGCTTTTGGTCTAGTTGAATTTGCAGACGCAGGATATTTATCAGACCCGCATAAAGCTCGATCGCAAACAAGATACGTTTTCACAATAGGAGGTACTGCGATCTCGTGGCGCTCTCAGAAACAGACCTTGGTCGCTACTTCTTCAAATCATGCGGAAATCATAGCACTCCACGAAGCATGTAGAGAATGTGTATGGCTCAGATCATTGACTCATCATATACAAAAATCAAGCGGAATAGTCACAAAAAAGAGCCAACGAAAATACTCGAAGACAATGCTGCATGTGTCGCCCAACTTAAGGAAGGTTACATCAAGAGTGACAGAACGAAACATATTCCCCCAAGATTTTTCTCTTACATACGAGAACTTAAGAAGAATCAAGAAGTGGACATCGAGTACATCCGTTCAAGTGACAATGCAGCCGATCTATTCACCAAAGCACTTCCGACTAATACATTCAGAAAACACGTTGAAGGTATCGGAATGCGTCATCTAAAGGATTTATAGATGTCCTTTCCAGGGAGAGCGTTACTGCACTCTTTTTTCCTTGTTATGGGTTTTATCCCAAATGAGTTTTTCTATAATAAGGTTTTTAACGAGGTAGTACACGATATAATAATAGAAGTGGATAATCAAGGGGGAGTGTTGTAAACATGTCATAGTAACACATGTCCGATGATTATCCAACATAACATCGGTTACATCCCCTATATATTAATCGAGAAGACAGAGAGAGAAAATTCAGCCACGTGTCTCACTTAGAGTAATTTTAGGAGAAGTTAACCAATGAAATATTTATATTCAGACACGTCAACAAAAAATTAATACACTTTTTAATACATGGAAATATAGATATTCTCTCAGATTTTCTCTCTCTTTTTATGATACCATTGAATTCAAACATTAAAAACATATAATTAAGAGATTTAATTAGTGGCTTGTATGCCATTTAAAATTAAGAAATTATATAAATAATAGTTTTGTCCCACATGGACTTCAAAATCAAAGGATGACATGCATATTCCTTATAAATAATTAAAATTACTCAGAGTTTTTGAATTACATATATGAAGTATTTAATAGACGCCAAAATTTGAAAGTTTTTATTTGATTTAATCAAGTTTTATTTGAACTACATTATTAAATTGAATATCCAAATATTTATGTACTTTTGTTTGATAGAAATTCAAATACTAGTTACTTGATAAATTGTGAGAATATTAGAATTATTTTAAATTTGTGAAAATTATAATATTATAAGTATTTTTATTTAAATAAAATTTATATTATATTTGATGATATATTGTTATTGTTTATTAGATTAGATATCATATTAAATATTAGATCTACATATAGTATATCAACCATAAAAATTTGATTAATATGATACGATGGTAACAGTTTATATAATAATCAATTATATATCAAATATTATACCCGCAAATGGTGCAGGCTATCACCTAGTTATAATATTATTTACCTAACCGACTTTAACATCGTATATAAAGCGATGACATGAGAATAATAATGCTAATTCACTTTGCTAATTCACTTTGCTAACACTTTGCTTCTTCTTTCACATAGCAAATTTTGCTCTCTTCCATACGATCGTTTATTAGCTCTTCCTTACGATCGTTTATTAGCTCTTCCTTACGATCGTTTATTAATATACATTTTATAACATAATTATCGTTTTAACTATACCATTTTTTTAGTTTTTAGAAATGTTTTTTCAGATAAAAATTCTCCATTTATCTATGAAACGTTATCCTGAGCTTCTTCCCTCTCAAGAACACTTCAGTGTCAACAGATGCTCATCTTCTTCCCTTAGTTTTTGCATTATAACGAAATAGAGCCAAATACAAAACCTCAAATACTGGTCTAAAAGTCACAAGATGAAAACGAACAATACAGAGCTATTCTACGAGGACAAAACTAGAAACAAGTGGAACGTGTTCAAACAACAAACAAAGGAAGAATCTAAAGATTTGATTAAGTAGCTGCAACGTTGCATGTCCCAACTCCATCTTTGCAGTCGTTTGTAAGATCGTTGAATGTTTCAATCTGCTTCTTCCCTCTCAAGAACACTTCAGTATCAACAGATGCTCTCATGTAACCATCAAACTCGACAGGGTTGCCTCCATTGAGCTTCGTGGTCTCTGAATACCACTCGCTGCTCTCGTCCCAAAGATCTTTGTACTCGTCAAGAAAATGAGTAGCGTACTTGTCTTTCAAAGGGTTGAAGAAAGATAACTCCGCTTCATTTGTTGCTATGTAGAGATTCCTTCCTTCTTCAACTTTGTCCTGCAAGGTCGACAAGAGAGCACTAGGAGAAGTATCCTTTTCAAGATTAGGCCAAAGCTGTGTGTTTCTTGCTTTCTCTCCTCTCTCGATGTGTACTGCATCGTAATCCCAATTTAGCCTCGAGGCAATCGCAGAGACGATTTCCATCAACCTTCTTGACTTCCACAGTAGATGCCATGGTCTTTTTACAACAGATTCTGCATCTCCTTCGCAAACCCTGTACCAGTAATTGTCTGGCTCTACTGACCCAAACTTCCTCATTACCAACGTGTCTTTCACATCAGCAAGCTTCATCGGCGTGACCCTAAAGTCCTCCACGAGATGAAGACCCAATCTATTCTTCTTCTTATGCAACTTCCCCCACTCTGCCCAAAACTGAACTTCATCCAAGACAGAAGCAGCTTCTTTCAAATGTTCGAAATCAAAGTAAAACCGAAAGTCCTTCCCTTCCTCGTTCTGTCCAGACGAAGTGTACACAGAAGACAGACACAGAGTCAAATCCATCACCAAAGTCCGGTTCAAATACTGAGCCTCACCAAGCGCACACAAGAAACTCCAAAGAAAATGGTTCATGCTCTTACACCTATCCCCTCCACCCACATAAACCAAGTACTTGCCGCTTTTAAACGCCTTCTCAGACTCAACCATAGGAAGAGAATCATTCACAGCTTCACCAACCACAGGCAAAGAGAAATCATCTTTCTTCCCATCACTCTTCTCAAAACCAGCTTTCTGATTCCTCTTCCTCTTCCTCGCATTCAAACCCGAATGATACTCTCCAATACTCACCACACTAAGACTACAATTCTCAGACTTTTCAACCACAAACCTCCGATAATCCTTGTAAAACGCAGCGCTCTTCCCATCTTTAGGCCTATAACGCCACGCCATATCACAAGAACCCGCACCTTCACCAACCGCAGGCTTACCAAACTTATAAAAGTGAATGTCTTTAAACTTATCAATCGTCGCTTTCATCATGAGATGGAAAACCTCAGAGTCTTTGCAATCAACGGGACTGTTCACATCACAATCAACCTGGTTACCTTCAGCGTTCTCCTCGTTGGCCGTGGTTTCAACGTCGGTGATGTTGATGAACGCAGCGAACGCGGTTTGGTTAACCTGCATGAAGTCTTCTCCGGTTTTCACGACGGAGTCGTCGGATCTCAGCGTTGCGTTCGATGTCGATGTGAGGAAAGTTGTGATTTTGTCAGATGGGTGGAAGAGAGGGTCTTCGGGTTCGTACGTCGCGGCGATGATGGTGAAGACGAGAACTCCGACGACGAAGAGTGAGAAGCCGATGTTTCCGATTAGGTTGAGTGCATTTTGGCCTAAGTTCTCAGGGCGGAAACCTCCGGCTCTCGCAGATCGGCTGAACATTGCTTGTAAGAGAGATTTTAGAGGTATAGATCTGGGAATGGAGAATCGACCCAATCACCTCTCTCTTTAGTTACGCCGGAGAGATTTTAGTTGAGAGTGGAACTGTCTTTGCTGGCGAAGTCGAGATTGGACCGGACAATAGCCACCGACAATGGCAAAATTGTGATTTAGTGTAGATGATCAGTGTAGAAAGCACAAACAAATGAAAAGAATAGTGAAAACCCATTAATAAACCAATCTTGCACATCATTTAATTTTGGAAAAAAATTCCATTAAATTCCGAATTTTCTAATTTTGTTTTTTGTGTTGTTGATCAGTAGTGATAGGAAACAACGAAAGTTTTGGGAATAAAAAACAACTCATCACTTGTTTTTTGAATGTAGCTATGCACAACAAATTTGGCGTGCATCAAACTTTCCTAACCCAATCCTGTATAGTCAATCGGCAGCATTGCAGGATCAGATACAATCAATCATCAAGCCACCACCAGCCATCAATAATGTACTTCATCAGACAGCGCTATGGATCCTTTGGAGACTCTGGAAAAATCGGAACTTAATCATTTTCCAACATCAACATATCAACTGGCAACAACTTCTACGTCAAGCAAAACAGGATGCTTCCGATTGGCTCTCCGCTCAAACAGTTCTTGATCATACATCCTCTGCTCCTTCAAGCACACAACGGGACAATCAAAGGAAAAACGAGGTTTGGACTAGACCACCACCCGGCTATGTCAAGTGTAACTATGATAGTTCTTTCATCAACTCAAATACATCAGTTAAAGTTGGATGGATTATACGAGATACAAACGGAAGGTTCATCAAAGCCGGCCAAGCTTCACATCTTCAACCCGGAACAGTGATAGAAGCCGAATGTCAAGCATTACTCATAGCTATGTACCATTGTTGGAGTCAAGGCTTTAGACATATAATATTTGAAGGAGATAATCAACATCTAGTAAATATCATCAACAAGAAGGTTCTGCACTTTGCACTCTTCAATTGGTCACAAGATGTATGGTATTGGCAACAAAAGTTTGAAGATGCTCAAATACATTGGTGCCCAAGATCTCAAAATAAGGTAGCTGATGTTTTAGCCAAAGCAACCATCCCAAACAACTCTAATTTCTTTTCCCATTCATATGTTCCATTTGGAATTGACTCTTATTTACATTCAGATACTTTGTTAAGTTCAAATTAATAAATTATTGATGACAAAAAAAAAAAAAACTTATCTCACTTTTATTCTATTTAAAATTTAGGATATGAAGAGGGTGGACACAGTCACACAGGATAGAATTGAGTAAAATGGAGAATTTTTTGAAAAAACATTTCTAAAAACTAAAAAAAAATGGTATAGTTAAAAGGATAATTATAATTTATAAGTTGCAAACATGCATTTAATTTACTTTTTTTCAATTCATCACACATATTTGAATTATGGAATAAAGGAACATTATACTACATTTGAGTTAAAAACTTGTAATAAAAAACTATAATTAAATAAATCAGATAAATACCCTAAATCAAAATAAAATGCAGTATAAGTAATATCAACATAAATAGATTACATAGTAAGATATGATCTAGTATAAAACATATATATATATGTTAATATATATATTGTTTTTAAACGGGATTACTGAAATTTCGAGAATTAAAAACATATATATATACATATATATATGTTAATATTTATATTGTTTTCGTCATGTCTCATTTCTAATTGAGAATTAAAAAAACTTGTTCCATATGTAGATACAAGAAATATATGGGAGGAGAATTTGGGAATGGATACACAACATGAGAGGAATTATATCCACCCCAATTGATCACTATGACTTCTTCAGTCTTAGAGTCTCTTTACTAATGAGTTCGTCATTTGATTTCTAAAGAGTCGGTTACGGGAAACTTAGTGAAGATTCAGATAGTAACAACGAACAAGGATGAAGAAGAAAACGTTAAGCACAATTATATCTTACAAGAGTTTGTCAAGGAAGAAAAAAAAAGTCAAGCATTTTAGATGAAGAACAAATCAAGAATTAAAAGAATAGTAGCTGTACATTGTAGTATTGCTCAAGATCTAAACAGCAGAACAATGTGAGCTAAAAAAAAAAAAGGGTTCCGGAAGAATTACAAAGTAGACAAGAAAAGAATGAGACAAAAGTTACACGTATGCAAACGTAGAAGAAACGTGAAAGAAAAAAAAGCAAAGTGTAGATTCCAACAAGTCCTTAGAAGTCGTTTCGGTTTCAGAGCCTAAGGTAGCCTCTTCTTTCTTGAACTATGTTCGGTCTCTTCTGAAACGATCTTCTGTTAAGAGACCAACTTCTATTCATAGCTTTCATCCTCCACCAAGAAGCTATACGAGTATACAACGCTGGGAAACCAAAGCAGGACAAGACTACAGCCAGCATTATAAGACAGATGTACATCACGTTCCTAAATCCATCTCCTAACTCCGGTTTGTCTTGTCCCGTCCAAGGAACTCCTCCAACGTTCATCCCAAAAACTGGCACATCGACAACAAAAAGATTAGTCAGAGTTTCCATGACTAAGAAACGGAAACAAAGTATTGGTGAGTTCTACACAAACCTCCTGTTATGATTGATAGAGGAAGGAAGATGATGGAGAGAAAGGAGAGGTAATAGAGCTTTCGGTTAATTTGCTCAGCTTGCCAGCTATCTAGACCAGCTTGGATTGCAGTCACACGGTTCGCAATGAACCCTACGTTCTCTTTTAAACGTCTTAACCGTCCAATCAACTCCTCCAAAGAGTTGATATCTTCTGCAAGAAACCAAGACTTCGTGGAACATTTCTCCTTCACTCTTGGAAACACTTGTTCTCCATGTGCAATCACCTGAGATTCATGCAACCGTTCTAGCTGAAGAGTAGATACAATACAATAAAAGTTGCGGCAGAGATGTTGAGATCATGCAAAACAATGGCTTAATGCTTGATGATATGATATATATAAAGCTTTACCTGCAACAGACGCTGCAAGTTGAGATGCAATTTCGGGAACCTTCTATCATCCAACATCTGTTTCTTCATAGCAAATCCACCTATCGTCCAAAACGAAACGGTTATTCATATGAAACCAACAAACAAGTGTGCATCATGTTGAAGAAGATCAGAGTGCTAACTAACCTCTATCCATTTCGAGTTCTACAGCATCCAATTCAATTTCAAGTTTAGTGACAACATCTTGAAGCTGATCAACATGAGTGTCAATAATATGCACGACAAGATTCGAAACAGAGCTCGGCACAGGATTATCAGCTTCCTCAGAGTGATTCATCGTCAATAAGAACTCAAGAACATGCTCCTCTATCACAATCCCGCTTCTTTCCTTCTGCTCACCACGATAGTACGACGGAGAATCCACGCTAGGGACTTCCGAGAGAAGAGACTGACCCATAGGAGAGAATCCTAGCCTAGGAACTCGTCCTAAAGAAACAGTAATCACAGAGTTCTCAGTGATCCTAGCAGCAATCTTGAACGTAAAGCTGCCTGAAGCAGGACCAGGAGAGTTAACTCTAAACACAAGCGCTCCATCAACAAAACCACAAAAGGGTCCGTTACTAACAAGAGAAAGAATGTCTTGCAGCTTCAACGGTGGACACAGAGCGTCTATAAGATGCTGTGCGGATTGAGAGAGCTTCTGGTTTCCTTTAGGTAACTCCACATGATACCAACAAAACTCTTTACCTGTTCCTTCTGCGAGATCCCATTCTTTGTTGTAGTATTTACCATCACCGTCGAAGATATACGCTCGTTGTCTCACCATACCTGAAAACTCGGTCCTAAACCTATGAGCGTCTCTACGAGGAGCGCTTGTTAAAGACTCTAGATCTGACTCATCTCGATCTTCCTGCTGCATCATTCCCGTAAAGTCTTGATTTTTAAACGGAAAGTCTCGAAATTTTACACTTGGAACTCAATCATCCAAACCCTCAAAAAGTGGAAAAAAATGGAAATTTTTTCTCATCAAACTCGTGAAAACGAATTGGGCAAATGCGAAATCTTATGATCAAGATCGAGGATGATTAACTTACATGCAGGGACGGAGAGATCGAAGTGAAGCTGAGAAATTTGATTCTGAGAGAGACCCAATTGTTTACAACTCACGACGCGTGAAGAGGCGACAAATTTGGCGGAAGGATGAAACAGTGAAATTAGAAAGAAGAGAAAGAGAGAGAGAGAGAAAAGTTTGTTAAGAAAGGTTGGAGCTAAAGAGAGCCTGGCGTTGACCACATCCACAAAGTCGAATCTGTCAGACCTATTCCCTTGATATGATGTAACCTTTTTTTGCTAGGAAGAACCAAAAAAGTGAAATTTGTATGTACATATAAATATGGATTTTGTAAATAAGACAGAAGTACAATGTGAAGAGAAGTGAAACTAGAACCGGATCCGCGCGTCGGCGCACGGGACTATATTTTCTTTAATATTGATTTTTTTCAAATTTAAAATTAAGAGTTTATGAATTATAGATATAAATATAAAAGTATGTGTTTCATTTAGTAACATTAAAACAAACATTAAGAACGGGATGATATTATTTAAATTAGATTTATATGAATCATGTCACTATTAGAGATGTTTTTTATGTCTTTGTTAAAAGTCGAGAGTAAGACTGTTGTTTTTAACGGTGAAGAAGTACGCGAGAAGAGTAAATTGAAAACTACATCTATGAAATTAAGATATAATTTAGAGTAAATATCAAATTTGAAAATGGAATATTTCGAAAAGTTAAATTTTTACTTGGTAAAAATTAGTTAATTTTTTTAAAAATTTATAAATTCATGTTTAAAATTTGATTTTAAACTTTAATTTGAATATCAATTTAAAAATCCAGATTTAAAATTTGTTTTTAAAGTAATAAGGAATTTTAGAGTAACATTTTTAAATTAATTAAACTTGAAGGATTTAAAGTTGAAGAAACTATAAAAATATGGGCCCTAAAAGGTGGATCAATATGTTTAACTGGCCCAAAAAATAAACCCTCCCTATATCTCCTTCCTCGGTCGCTGCTCCCCTCGGTAGTCTGGAATACGAAAAAGCGAAAAAGGTGATCTCCTTTCTCTTTCTTTCTTCTTCGCTTTTTGATGTTTCGACTGTTTACATGCAAATCTTCGGGCTTTTTGTATTTGATTTTGTAATACTTTGTTTGTTTTCATTTGTATGCAACTGGATTTTAAAGTTCGAAACTGAAGATCAGGTGAAATAAAGCTCCAGCTCTCAGTCATCTTGTCAGTCATCTTCTACGCCTTGAGTAGGTGACGATCCAGCTCTCAGTTCTCAAATTTTTCGTTTAATAGTAGATTACTCTCTTTTTGTCGATTTTTTGTGAAATAGGAATCAGTTATATTTCACCAAATCGTATTTTTAGTTGGGATTAGTTACGGTTTTGTGTTTCCAACCTCCAAAGTTAGAAGAGTAAGAGATCTATTTTCTTATAAACTCGAAACTTACGTTCTGTTTTTCATTTTAGTACTGAATTATTTGGCCGCTTTTGACTTGAGAGACTGCTTCTGAGTTCGTTTGTTAGTGTTTTTTGTATTAGTTTAAACACATTGCAAGCTTGTGTCCTATTGGTTTGTGGAATTTGTTTTATTTAGATATTTCGTTTCTCGCAAGTGTTATCAGAGGAAAGTTCTGACAAAGGTGCAATGCAGAGATGAATGTGTATTATGGACCTGAAGTTTCAACGGAGAACACCTTCATGAAAATTTATAAATCAAGGAAAAGACGCGGTGTTGTATGTCCTAAAGTTTCCATTGATAAACGATTGTGTTTTCATTAAAATAGAAAGGTCTTCTATTAACCTTTTTCTAATCTCTGTTCGTTGTTACAAGAAAATACCAAGACAGATGGTGAAGAGAGTCATGGAAGGAAATCATAACCGCTGTATATCTCTCACTTGTGCGGTTAAACCTGGAAGACTGTGGGCAGCAAATATCGTAGGGAGAAAGATTTCGCTTGGATGGGCCAAGTTTGCAAAGGAGAAGTCCTTCGTTGATGGTGATTTGCTCTTATTTAAATACAATGGAAGGACCAGGTTCCATGTGGAGATATACAGCGAGAGAAGCAACACTGAGAACGCTAAGGGCAGAGGTAATTCTCTATATAAGTTAAATAGAAGTCTTCCTTTGCTAAGTGTGGTTTGCTAACTGAATCATTTGCAGGAAATGAAAGAAAATCCCGAACAGATTCTGGCAATAATAATTATGCTTCGGCTTCAGGTTATTGTCTTTATAACTTTAATACTGCTAAGAAGTCTTCCTTTGCTAAGTTACATTTGTTTTTTTGAATCAGCTGCAGGAACATCCCAAACCAAATTTGGCAATACTCATGGTGCTGCAGCTTCAGGTTATTGTCTTAGTAAGTTAAATAATATACAGAAGTCTTCCTTTGCTAATTAACGTCTGTTTCATTGAATCTATTGCAGGCAATTTCTGTCGATGTATTACTTCAACTATCACAGCTGATAAAATTGAGAAAAGTCGAATGGTTAGTTCCTCCTCATTTGTTCTTCTAATTTGAATGTAAACTAAATCGTATAATTTTAACAAATTCCTTTGATTTGTTACCAAACAAATTGATGTCTTCGCATTGACCAATACTCTTTCATTACCATTAGAGATATCTGAGTTATACGGTTATATGGTGTAATTATCAGTTGACTCCATCCTCACCTTGGTATTTCACCTTATTTGCAGTATCTGCAAAAGGAGTTTTGTACTGCTAATGGACTGCATAAGTTTGCTGGACAGACAATTTCAATGGTCGCTGAAGATGGAACTTCCTATCCTGTTAAACTTCAGACTGAGCCATTCGCTGCAGGGCCAAGGTTGAGATTGGGAAGTGGACTGAGAGATTTTTTTAAAGCGAATGACATCCTCACTAACGATGAGATAACGTTGGAGCTTCAGATGGATAACATGTCCACTCCTAGACTGAAGGTCCTCTCAAAAGTGATATGTATTGTCTAAGGAGAAGAACTTCTTAAGTAGGAAAAGCTAGCTCAATTTTTACTTCTTTTGGTGAGTTAGCAGTCGGCTAAATGTTTGGAATTTCTTGCCTGTTTTCCCTTCTTCTCGAGAAATATCCATTTATGTACTCGGCTAAATAGACTATTTGATATATGTTTAATCGATGTTTACAATGGAACTTTATCTTTTGTTGACTCTGTTTCATATTTTTGTAATATAACTTCTGTGAAATCAGCATTAGTTTACAATAATTTGGTTTCAAAAACATGTATGCAAAGAGGAATCATCTTCAACAATTTCAAAACAATTTTTTCAGTCCATTTTCGTTATGGGCCAAACATAAATTTCATATGGGCCAAAATTCAATAGGATGTTAGTTTCCTTTTAACCTCCAGCCCAAAAAATTGTTGTCGGTGACCAAAATCTAACATTAGGTTCAGACAACATTTGTTGTCGGTGACAAAAATCTAAAAGTAACCAAACTCTCTGCCCTTTCGTTTTCCTCTCGTAGCTACCGGATTCTTCACATCAGGTAACATTCGATTTGTTTCGTTTGATAAACTATTTGCCGTTCTCGTACTCTTTGTTCTTATGTTTGATAGCAAAGTATTGATGTTTCAATTCATATTTTTGTTCTCTTTTCATTGTAAGTTGGATTTCATGGATGAGTCTTAAAATCAGAGACAATGGAGAGATTTTGTAATCTATCACAGTTTGCATTTAGGTCAGATTGATCTCAATATTTAGTTTTCTTCTTTGAGTTTCTGTTTATCTTGGATGATAATAGACAATCGATTGTTATTTCATATTTGTTGCTGTTTTTTTTGCGAGAATAATCCTCGAGTTCGGTAAAAGTGATTAGAAGAATGTCTGTAAAGCTGGAAAGAGAAAATGATCATTCGGTGCTTACAGCAGAATTGCAATAACAATTGAAGGTGATTCACGAACAATCCTCTACTTTTAATTTAGATACTTATTATGTTCATGAATGGATTGATTGGATTTTAGTTAGTGAAATCCGATAAATCTTTGAATTCTTTGGTTGATTAGCTGGGTTATATAGGTGGAACGTTGTTTGTTTTTAAGTTCTTCATATCCTTTGTGATGGTTGGATTAATATTTGGCTGTCTCCTCTTTGATTTGAAAAGAATTTTTTAACTTAAACTGTCGTACAAGTAAAGATTGATAGTAAAAAATTATTCTGTCTTTAACTATCTTTCGTTTTGTCCGAAAGATATCAAGGTGTCTTTCTTATTAAAAGTAAAATAAGAAAACGCATTAGATGTAACATAAAAAACGTCTTGGAATATCTTTGGTTATCTCCGAAAGATATCAAGTTCTCTTTTTAATCGACAGAACAATAATAAAAGGTCTCTGAGTGAAACCAAAAACTACATGCAACAAAACTTTCATCGAATACCTTTCTGTCATCTACTTTTTCTACTGAAATGGTTTCAGAGATCTTCTGGACCTTGCAAGTTATTGAAAACTTCCTTAAAAACTACATTCATAGTATCTCTTTGAGGCTTTCCGTCCTTGTCCACGATCAATACCCTGAGTCCTCTCTTTGATGTTACTCTAGATATAGCAACATATAGCTGACCATGTGAAAACACTGGCCTAGGTAAAAATAGACCAACTTTAGATAGAGACTGTCCTTGGCTTTTGTTGATTGTCATGGCAAATGCAACGGAGAGAGGTAATTGTCTTCGACGCATCTTGAATGGCAATCTAGCATCTGATGGAGTGATTAAGAGTCTTGGAAGAAGAACTAATTCACCAACCCTTTTTCCAGTAATAACTCTCGCTTCCACCATAAAATCAGTCATTTGAGTAATCTGAAGTCTGGTTCCATTCATCAAACCTCCTGTATGATCAATGTTTCTTAACAGCATCACAGGACAGCCAATCTTTAATCTGAGACGGTGGTTAGGTAAACCAGAGACTTTAATACTGTTCAGAAAATCTGTAGTTAGAGCTTCATCGCTAGCTGCCTTTTTATCAAGGGGATCTATAGTATCTGAACTTAGGTATATCTTTTCCTCACCTAAACAATATTAGGAAACATAGATTATTTAGACATGGTTGCAGATTTTACATGTTATAACGTATTAAGAATGAGAATAAAAGTACCAACCTTCAAGCATATCAAGCATATGCTCATTTATCATATTGACATCTTCGTTTGTTGGACATAGAATTGCTCTGTCTTGGAAAAACTTGGGCTCCTTCGGTTCTTTTAGGTCCGCAGCATGACCATAAACATCTTTGCATATCGCTTCTATTGGATCATTAACGTCAGTTATGAGAAACTCATCTGGAATATTTATTAGAGCCTCACCGTCGTTAGAGCCTCCAACCTTGCCATCTCCAACATCTAATATCCATTCTGAGAAATCTTTAAGATCCTTAGCCTCCTCTGAACTCAGATTAGTAGACATTAGACGCATGTTCTTTGTAAGTTTCAACAGTTGACAATGTTCCCATAGGTAAGATGAATTTAGTGCAGCCATGACTATTTCAGCCCTACTACCTCCGTTAATAACTGGAAGAATCTGCCTAAAATCACCACCAAAAACAACTACCTTTCCACCAAAAGGCTTGCCTGTGCCATTCCCAATTATATCTGATAAACTTCTATCCAGCGATTCAAAACAATGCTTGCTCATCATGGGAGCTTCATCCCATATTATGAGAGAAGCTTCCTTGATTAAATTCGCTTGATCTGATCCGTGACTAATATTACATGTAGTAAACTCATCAGGGTTCAGAGGTATGCCAAACCTTGAATGTGCTGTCCTACCACCTTCTAACAGAAGAGAAGCGATCCCACTAGATGCCACATTCAAAACAATATCACCTTTACACCTAATCGCAGCAGAGAGTACCCTCCAAAGGAAAGTTTTTCCAGTACCGCCAAATCCATAAACAAAAAACATCCCACCCTTTTTAGCTAAAACAGCAGCCATGATGTTATCATACACTTTCCTTTGTTCATCAGTGAGCTTCTCAATATCCATATCATGAGTAGTTTTCAACTCCTGGAAATTGTAGCTACGTTCATCAACGATAAGCACATTCTCGTTATTGTCATGGTCAGTCATTGGCTTAGGCATATTCCTAAATCTATGCAGAGAACTCCCGTTTCTTTTCAAAAGATCATCAATCTCTTTTAGGGCAGAGTGTTTTTTCTCGATGTCACTCAATACGAGACCTGTACCAAAAAATCCAACTAATGAGATATGCTTAGCAAATAAGAGATGCTTAAAATAGAGAAATTAAATATAGAGCTCAAACCTGGACGATTCAGCTCTGCCCGCATGTTGTACTCAATATCTTCTGCAAGGTGTTGCCATGTCTTCTCCCACACAACCTCTGGCATTGATAGAGTATCAGAGAGCAGCATGACTATAAAAAGTCGTCGCAGGGCATTTGGTGTGGTGTAAAAACTTCTCCTTAGTATATCATCAATATACTCTTGGTCATCCTCTAGCAATCCCCTAGCATAGCAAGCCTCTTTATATCCTTCATAAAGAACGTTGTTGAAAGTCTTGATCTCATCAAAGCTTCTAGGACCAGTGACATGGTTCAGCAATAAACGTAGATAGTAGGCATCTTCCATCTTGCGAGGAGCATAGTTAATTCTTCCAACACTAAATCCCCTTTTCCTTCTGGTGAACGTTTTCTCCGACTTATTCCATCGATAATAGTTTGGAATTTGAATGTAAGTCAGAGTTCTTGCAAAAGAATCAACCTTGTTCAACTCAAACCAGGCTAAGAACATTGTATTTTCAATCAGTTTCCGATTGACAACTGCCTGCAATTTGTCGTTGCCTTTGAAAACGACATTCTGTTTTCCAGGTAAATGGAAAGAAAGCTTTTGAACTGCTGTTGATCGATAATGTATATGATATTTGAATAGTCTCCAACAACCTTCACATGCTGAGACATACCTTTTATGGTCAAAATGATATTCAAATTAGTAAAGTGACACACAATAATTTTCGAGAAGGAAAAGATTTAGTTTTTTGCAAATTGAAACTGTACCTGCAATCAAAGTAGTCTTTGATTTCATTAGCCTTCTTAGGCATATTTCCTTCTTGGTTTGCCACCTGATCTCCTTTTCCCGGTGGTTCAATAACAACAGCTACACGATCTGGTCCTTTATTGATATACTTGAATAAGTACTTAATAGAGCCAGTTTGATTGCACCATTCAACGTTAATGTGAGCTTTGTACTTGAGAGAAAGCTTCTTGTTATAAGGAATGACATATCTATTGTCACACTTAAAACCTTTTTTTCAACAAATCTTCCAGTCTGTTCCCTTCTTCTGTAAACCGGAAAACCTTCTTTGTTGATGGTTGTCTTCTCTGCAAAGGACTTTGGATATAGTTTGTCACATTTACCAGTTTCCATACATGGTAAATTCTTGTTAGCAACCCCACATGGTCCATGAATCATCATTTCCTTCACAACATCATAAAGCTCTGGTTCTTCAAATTTATCTGGGATTTCAGCTGAAATGATCTTGTCTATGTCTTCTGGGGTGTAGAGTTTAGATTTTTTGTCCATAAAAAGCAAAATGTGAGCATGAGGAAGACCTCTCTTCTGAAACTCAATTGCATACATGGCTGAAAAAAAAGAAAATTATATGTTAGTTGTGTGAGTAACAATAGGTAGATAAATTTATCTGGTTGCAGTATAATAAGATAGACACCAAAATAAGGTAGCAGTATTAAAATAGAAGTCACATGCCACTGTTTTCCCCAACAGATTCTTCTTCGTCAAATCATTCATCAAAGAGTCAAGTTTCATCTTGAACATCCTACTAATAATGTCTGGTCTATCCTCACTCTTCAAATTCCGCTCCTTCACATACCTAGTGATCTCAGGCCACTTTGGGTTGCATGTGAATGTGATGAAAAGATCTGGAAATCCAAAATGCCTACATATGGCCATAGCGTCCAAGTAGTTGTTCTTCATGTATCTAGGTCCACCAATAAAAGTTGCCGGTAAGACAAACTGACTCCCTTGTTGGTCCAAATCTTCTACACCAGCATTCTCGGACTGCTTGATTGAGTCGTATGTATCAGAACGTAAACATGACTGGTTCTTCTTCAAATATCGGAGCCTGTTAGTTTCCATCATTGTGAAAGAATCAACAATAAACTGTTGGAAAAGGCGTCTCGATTTTAGAAGACAATGAGACTCGTTCTCTCTTTCTTGTAGTCGAAATGCAAACCACTGTCTTAGAGATATAATGTCATTTTTAAACTTCTTCCCATTCTGAGACACTTTCTTAATTCCAAGCCTAAAACCATCTTCCCCATAAGTAAATATCAGTGGATACTGTAGAGGAAGGTATGAGACATGAATTTCGCTTATCCTTTTGAGGCGTCCAGATTCTCTTTCCAAAACAATATCTCTCTTATCCATCAGTAAGTTAAAATCTCCGGGAATTATCGCAGCTACTTCAGAAGCAGTAGGGATATTATAGGTTCTTCCATCTTTAGCCCGGTCACTAACTATCCTCATATGAAAAGATTCTTCAGGATTAGTATCGAACCTCTCTTTTGCGGTACGAAACTTACCAACATAGGGATTGGTTTTGTTTAACATCTGAATGAGAGGTCCTATAATCTCTTCTTTAAGTTGGTCCTTGTTTTGTCTTGGTGGAGCTTTAGACTTGCTGCAGTTTATAATTAGAACAAACTTCGTTAGTACAATGAATAGAGTCAGTACTTAAATAGTACCGCTTTTGTAAAACTGTAAAATAGACAATTAATACCTTAAGCACGTTGCTCTGTTTTCAACTTCATTTTCTGTATCTACAATATAAAGTTGACCGAACTTCGCAGAATCTCCATTTCGTGGTTTAAGACTTCCCATCAAATGATAATTTTTTCCTTGTAGTTGAAACATCTGAGGTCCACGACCCTTACTAATAGATCTTTCAACCTTTCCCCCAAGAGAAGTGAATGAAAAAGCCATATTGTAAGGTCTAAGGTTTCTCTGAAAATGTTTACTGAGTGAATCATTACCATCTAGTAGTTGTTTCAATGGCTGTTGTGGCTCTTTTAGTAAGGGCAACTTCACAACGCCTTGCATACAACAGAGTGAAAAATTTGGTGTGGCCGAGTTCATTCTCTTATTTAGCCTTTCTCCATACCACATTATAGCACCACAATATTCACATTTGTATTTAGGATCTCCCTCGTCAGCATAAGCTGCATAGTATGTATAGTTTAAATCAATTGTCGTCTTAAAGGTGATTATAAAAAAGATGAGAAGGTAGCAATGAAGAATAAGATACCATGTTTTTTTTTTAGGATCCGAACTTCTTCTCCAATCGCTAAATATTGTTTTCATTATATCTGCCACTGCCAACACTCGTTCTTGTTGCTCTTCAGTAAGAACATGATGATTTGTCTGCAAATCTATGTCTTCGTCTTCTGAAGAACCACTGTCCTGGCTACTACAATCAACTACAAGGTCGTTGTACTCTTCATCTGTACACGGAGAAGAAGAAATAAACATTTAAAAACATTCAAAGATTAATAGGTAATAATATATCAATGTCAGTAAAACAGACCTTCAGATGAATCATCATAATCGAGATTGTAATTTTCTAAGTCAGATGATGAGTCTTCACTGTTTTCGTCCTCAAAGGATAATTCGATTGGCTTTACTTTCGGATAGGCAGTTGAACTGGCTGGTTTGCTTATGCTACCTTTGAGTCCTTTTTTTGACTGATTTGTCAAATTAGTAAGATCACTTAAAGGTGTAGAGGTTAATGGTGATGAAGCTGTAGGTGTTGCTGTTATTCAAAACAAATAACTGTTACTCGTATATAAATATTATGAATTCAAAAACAATATCACTTGGAACTTACTACATTGCAGATGATTCATTGGTTTCTTTGGTCTTTTACTGATTTTTGTGTTCTCTTTATGATAACCTACAAGGATGTTCATTAACATAGGAAAAGCAAAATATTGTTTACTATAATAAGCGCAAATGAGGAAAACTTTATAAGTCTATACAACCATCGAGTTTTCTTTTACTTCTCGGATTCAGAGATGTGGTATGACATGGCTCTCTTGCATTTCCTTGATTTGTGATATTTGGCCTTTTCGTGATTTCTGTGTTCTCTTTGTCATCACCTACAATGATGTGCATTAATATAGATTAAACTAAATAGAGTTCGGTAATAAAAGAAGAGTAAATGAAGAAAAGTTTGGGAGACTGTACAGAAGGATTGTTTTCTTTTTGTCCTCCGATTCACAGACGTGGTAGCAGATGAATCTCTTCCTGATTGTTGATCTGGTTCTCCTCGAATATTTATGATATTTGAGAGGACTCTATTAAAAACTGAACTTACTGATACACTTGTCCTAGTGTTCTGTGTCGCATTTGCAGTGTCTCTTTCGATCATCTTTCATGTACACTACAGATGCTGACCAATTTCTCTTTTTTCTGAGTTGTGAAAGAATTGAGTATTGGTTGCGCATAACCTATTCATGTAATTTATTGGTTACCATTATCTTAGAAAATAATTAAGTTAGGATTTAGGGTGAGTAAAGATTACAGCGATAAAACTATGGAAACAAAAATATGTGCAAATCCCGAATATTTGATAGACAGATTATATGATGGGTATTATAAGAGGAATAGGTGGTGTCTATTCTATAATTACGGAATATTGTTGTTTACAATGGTTCTAGTTTCCATTGTAAACTCGCGAGTAAGATTTAGTCCGTTATATATTAGATCATATCATTGACAGTATATGACAAATACTTGGTGTTTATAATACAATTTTGTGGCCGTTTATATTTAAAATGGATAAGAATATATTTCCAAGGAAAGAAAGACTTTATTATTGATCCATCTTGAAAATGCTTAATAAGATTGTTTTAAAAGCCAATTATAAAAATGCAAAAAGAATGATAAAACGCATGTCCGCAGAACATAGAAACTGGTTTAAACTAATTCTCTTTAGTGTCTTCTCCATTCGACATCTTTTCTTCATCTGTTAACTTCTCCATTTTCACCACTTTAGTGCATTGTTTCTTAGTTGAAGAATTCAGGTCAGGTAGACTGTATTCAGACGATCTTTTTGAAGAAGGAGTTGATATGTCTGATTTTCCTTCACTTGTGATTGTAATGAGGGACACCTAATAAAAAAATAAGACGCTATCATATTTTGGATATCAATGTCGACTGAAATAATATATTCAATGATGATACTTTTTTTTTCTTTTATTTACCTCTTCAGGATTTGCAAATGCGGAGACTGTGTCAACCTGTGAGTCACATTCGGTGTAACATTCATCCTTTAGCATGTTTGTTCGGATCCACACCTTTCCACACTTGTAAGTTTCATTCCCATAGTCAATGTTTTCCTTCTTAACAAATACACCAAACTCAAAGCTCTGTCCAATTAGATCCTTGAGAGCCTGAGGCAATGCTTCGGGGTCTTCCATCTATGTAATAGTTTACCAATCACAAACGCAGATCAAATAACAGATAAAACTCTATGTAAAAATCCTTTAGAAGGTTAAAATATTTCACCTCATCAAAAGAACCATTTAGTAACTGATTAGCAGAATGGGACACAATGCCTTCAGCAATTGAATCGAGAAGCATAAGATTTGTTTGAGCTGTATCATCCTTGATTTTGATATGCAACTTAAACCTTAAAATGTGAGATTAGTAAAATCATTTAATTCACGCAATAACTGTATATAATTATGGAGAGTATGCAAATATTAAAAATGGTGAAAGTAACCTACTTGGCTGACACATCCGTAACCGTAGCATTACAAAATTCACAATAAAATGTAAGCTCGGTTATTTCTTTTTTTTCCTTATTGACCCCACCAATAGTTCTTTGGTGCTGAACCTTCCTGTTGCACTTATTGTGTCCAATATAGTACCAAGCATAATCTGTGTCCAGAGCATGTATGGTACAAATGACTCTGCATGGTGACTCCTATAAAAAAAAATTAATATGTTAAGTCACAAGCGCGTGTGGAGAGTATGATTCAAATAGCTCACCTCGGTTGTAGATAGCAAGTCTGACACTGATTTGTTTGGAATATCATCCCATTCAATTTTGGGTTGGAGCAATCTATTAAACCTTTCATTTTTTGTCTCCACAATAGCTAGAGCAAGACCATCATTAGGTAGGCTGTAAGATGTAAGTAATACGTGAGTAATTGTCTCAGCATTCGAGTAATATGTGAAAAGATCTGTTTATAAAAGAAAGATTATCATTTATAGTTACCTTTTTTTGAAATCATTGATCTCAGGCATGTCTTCATCAATTATAAGCTTTGAAATATCAAAAGCATTTGATATTTGGAAATTCCCTACAAAAACATAACTTTAACATTACACACTAAACACGAGATTTTGTATTAAAAGATTTGATATATTACTAACCTCGATACAGATTAATCTTAGCAAACCTAAGCAAACAAACCACAGCCTCTCCATCAGAATTTTCACAATGAGAAGAGAGTTGGTCGGCAAATCTGCCCCACAGCACACATGGCATCCGATTGTTGCTGTAAAATTTAATCCCAATGTAATAATATCAATTTATTATGAAGAAGTAAAGGACACAGGAAAATACTGTAGTAATGATAAAAACTAACTCTTTGTCTCTGAGATGAAACTCAATCTTCTTCTTTTCTTTTCCCCCTTGACACTGAAGAGTGTCGATCTGACCAATGTCAACCACTTGACCAATAACATCTGCAGCACAGAATCCAACACAATAAGTGAAATGATCTTATACCATTAATACCTATGATAATTTAGGTTCTGTAAATTCCACTTACCAACCAGAAAATGAGTATTAGCACCGCTAGTTACGATGTGATCAAAACTTTTCAATGACAAAAAGCTTTGATTAGACTTAAGTTTTGAGGGCATTACGATAGTGTTTCCGACAAAACTCATTCTGAAAGGATGTTCTGTTGGTCGGTATTGACCACTTGCGCAAGTCAAATTGAAGTTTTGTATAACTCTCCATTCACCTAAAGGCAGTTCCTTTTGTAGCTTCGCGACATATGCCTTTTTGCATGAACCATGTATTTTCATACCCTGTAATATATAAGAAAAAGATAAAAGTGAATAATATGCAGTAAAGAATGATGTTTATAGAATTTTCATGTTTTTAATCATGATTTCTCACCTCTTTTTGATCATTTTAGTTGCATTTAGGTTTGTTTAGGATTGCATTTGTGTACGTTGTCCCAATCAGGTTCTGGAGTAGCTGCATTGTGGAATTGGGGGGAGTCAAGAAGAGATAAGTCAAGAAAACAAAGAAAACAACTCGGAGTCACTGTAGCGACTGGATGTAGCGTGTGGATTTGGGTCGCTACAAATCAACCGTAGATAGCGACCAGATATAGCGACTTGATCCTCTCGCTACGAAGTTTAAAACATTACAGCGTTTATATGGCGCCTGGATATAGCGACGTGATCGAGTCGCTAAGAAGATGAAGCTCGAGAAGAAGAGTCCATAGCGACTTGTCCTAGCGACTCGATTTCGGTCGCTACAAAATCAAGAACTCGCAGCGACTGGAAATAGCGCCTGGATCAAGTCGCTACGAGCATCCCACTCACTAAACAGCCTGTTTTCCACTAATCCAACCCCCAAAAAGTGTTCTCTCACCCTTTTAAAAAGTCTGGATTTCGACCATTATAGGGGAGAGAGGGGTTTTTGAGATCTGAAAGAAAAAACTAAGCTTTGTATTGTAGAACAACATCTAGATTCTTATCTTTGTATGAATCATTGAATCTTCTTTTTATCATCTCATATTTTCTATGAACATGTCTTCTTTCTTGATTACTTTGAGTTTAACTTGTTCTAGTATGGAGTAGTTTCTTAATTAGATTCTGGGATGGGTTGACCAAGGATGATCTGAAGGAGTTTAGAGTTTGATTAGAGGTTTCTAAGTTATTTCTTCTCCTAGAGTGGATTGAACCATAGTTATAAGTCTTGATTGCTTAGAACTATGATCTTAGGCATCTTTGTACACCAAAGTGTTCAAAGTGCTAGAACTGATTCTTGGAGAGTCTAGTACTCACTTAGCCAATGAGAGTTGATGCTAGGTTGCTGGACAGACTAGAAGAGACTTGATTGAATGCATATTATCTTGTAATTTCCAATGAGAGTTGAGTTTACAACTGCTTGATAGTATAGGATTGATGTCATGAGAGTGAATCAATGTACCATTATGTTCTTAGTTTAGAAATGATCTAGTAAGGCTCCTAGTTACCCTTTACTCTCCAAAAGATCATCTAAAGTCTTAAAACCTAATTCCAGGGTCTAATGCTTTTAAATATTGAATCTTAATCTTAATCTTTTGCTATTGCTCTGCTTTTCTATAAATCATTCTGTTTCTGTTTGAATCACCTTGTTTAATATTTGCAACTTATTTGTTTGTTAAATTACTTGCTTTTATCTTGTTTACCTTGAGATTACTTAATTTCTTATTAGGTTGATAGTATCACACTCAAAATCTTGTTGCATTTAGCTTAAGTTGCTCTCTGCATCTTTGGTGTTGTTTGATTACTTCCCAAGTGGTTTAACACTCTTTATACTACAATTGATTGATAGGATTGCAAAATTCTGTTTATCAATTTGGCGCCGTTGCCATCTTGGGATTGTTAATTGAACCATTAGAGATTGATAGCTTGCTTGAGACTAAATTCTATTTCTTCCTGAACTCTCACTCTCTTTGTAAGTGTTTCCTCTGTTTTGCAGGTTCAAGTTTATGCACTTGAGGAGCAGAGGACCAACCAATCTTGTTCCAAGAGCTGACGACATAAGGGCTTTGGAAAGACAAATAGCAAGGGAAAGGAGAGAGCAGGAAAGACTTGATCATCTGCAAAGGCTAGGTCACACTATGGCTGCTAATCCAGACGATCAAGGAGCTCATGACAGAGCACATAGGCCAATTGGGGACATTGATCAACCCCACATCCACGGACACAGAGCTGGCATCAGAGCACCATCAGTGGAGAACAACAATTTGAGATCAAGTCCAGCTTGATCAATATGGTGCAGAGCAACAAATTCCATGGACTGTCTATGGAAGACCCTTTGGATCATCTTGATACCTTTGACATGCTATGTGGAACAGTGAAGATCAATGGTATCTCTGAAGATGCTTTCAAGCTCAGAATGTTTCCCTTCTCTCTGGGAGACAAAGCACATCAATGGGAGAAGAGTCTGCCTCAGGGATCTATTACCACATGGGATCAATGCAAAAGAGCCTTCTTGACAAAATTTTCTCTACCTCAAGAACAGCAAGGCTAAGGAATGAGATATCCAGTTTCAAACAAAAAGGAACTGAAACTTTTGGAGAAGCTTGGGAGAGGTTTAAAGGCTACACCATCCAGTGCCCTCATCATGGTTTTTCTAAGGAGAGTCTCCTTACTACATTGTATAGAGGAGTCCTTCCCCATTACAGAATGATGCTAGACACAGCTAGTAATGGGAACTTTGTGGGCATACCTGAAGCTGATGGCATGTTGCTAGTAGAGAATTTGGCACAAAGTGATTCAGCACATGGTGATGACTATGATAGGACTACCAGAGATATGGGGGATAGTCACAGAAAAGAGATCAAAGCTTTGAATGAGAAAATTGACAAGCTTCTCAGTGCCAACCAAAAGTCTGTCAACTTTGTTGGTGAATTTGATCAGGGTCAAGGGTACCAAGAGGGTCAGTTTCAACAGCCACAAGATGGCCAAGAAGAGATCAACTACATGGGAGGACAAGGCTATCAAAAGGGCTTTTATCCAAACTATAGGAACCACCCCAACTTTTCCTATAAAAATCCCAATGTGGAGAACCCACAAGATCAGGTCTACCCTCAACAAAAGGCACCAGCTCAAGGTCAACAACAATCCAACTACCAGCAGCAACCTTACTTCAACAATCAAGCTTTCAGGCCTAGACCACAGAATCAAACCCCCAGCAAAGATTCTATCCAAATCACGGGCAACAACAGCCACAAGCTCCAGCTAGCTCTTCAAACCCACAAGAGGATACAAATGCCTTGCTAAGGCAACTCATTGAAGGTCAAGGCAGATCTGCTATAGAGTTCAGCACCATGAAGAATGACTTCAATGCAAAAGTTGAGAGCCTTCAGCAACACATGAAGATCCTGGACAACCAAATGGCACAAATGCCTTCTTCTTCTAAAAGACCACAAGGCCAACTACCAGGGAAACCAGAACCCAACCCCAAGGAGTACATCAATGCCATTACTTTGAGAAGTGGAAAGGAGCTGGGACCTAAGGTAGTCATTGAGGACAATGAACAGATTGGTGGGGAGGAGGACTTTGATACTTTGGTTAAACAGACAGCTGAGAGTGAAGAAAGAGTAAAGATTGGTCAGATACAGTAGAACAAGCTGCTGAAGAAGAGTTGGACTACAAGAAGACAGTTGCTGAGGAAGTGGCAGACTACAAGGGGAAAGGAAAAGTTGGTGAACAGAAGACTGAATCAGAGAAGAAATCATCTACTGCAAAGGAGAAGGTCTTTGTCCCTCCACCCTATGAACCCAAGCTGCCATTTCCAGGAAGATTCAAGAAGCAAATCACAGACAAAATAGAGCCATGTTTGATAACCACATGAGCAAGGTTCAAGTCACCATGCCTCTCCTAGATGCCTTCTTGATGGCTCCCAATACAGCAAGTTCCTGAAGGACGCCATCAAAGAGAAGACCAAAGCTTTGGAAGGAATGATGGTCGTAACTCATGAGTGCAGTGCTATTATCTCCAGAAGATCATTCCAAAGAAGATGAAGGATCCTGGATGCTTCACAATTCCTTGTTCATTAGGGCCTTTACTCTTCGAAAGGTGTTTGTGTGACCTTGGAGCAAGTGCAAGCCTGATGCCTCTGTCAGTTGCTCAGAGATTAGGATTCACTCCTTTCAAGCCTTGCAGGATATCACTCATCTTGGCTGACAGGACAGTAAGGTATCCAACTGGTTTACTTGAGGATTTGCCTGTGATGATGGGGAATGCAGAGATCCCTACAGACTTTGTAGTGCTGGAAATGGATGGTGAAGCTAAGGACCCAATAATCTTTGGAAGACCATTCTTGGCAACAGCTGGAGCCATCATTGATGTGCAGAGAGGAAAGATTGATCTTCACTTAGGAGACAACTACACTCTCAACTTTGACATCAAGGAGACCATGAAGAAGCCAACAATAGAAGGACAAATGTTTTGGATTGAGACTATGGATGAATTGGCTGATGAATTCCTTGAGGAGTTGGCTCAAGAAGACTCATTGCAGATGGCTTTGACTTCCAAGAGTGAAAAGGACAACCTGAGTGTGGAAGCTGCTGAGTATGTGAGGCTCCTTGATTCACACAAGGTCAAAGAGGAAGTTTCAGGATTTGAAAGGTTTCAGGATGTTGTGCACCAAGTCAGTATGGTGGAGAAAGAAGACATCAGAGAGGAAGCTAGCAAGGGTCAGTCTAGCATTGAGGATGATTGGAGTGAGCTCAAAGCCCCAAAGTTACCCTCAAACCTCTTCCCCAAGGGCTAAGGTATGTCTTTCTAGGAACTAATAACTCATATCCTGTCATTGTAAATGATGAGCTTAGTGAAGAGGAAACTAGTCTTCTCATCCAAGAGCTTAGGAAGTATAGAAAAGCCATAGGTTACTCCTTAGATGACATCAAAGGAATCTCACCTAGCTTGTGCATGCATAGGATAAACCTAGAGAATGAGTCCATGACCTCCATTGAGCATCAAAGGAGACTGAATCCTAACCTTAAGGAAGTAGTTAAGAAGGAAATTCTGAAGCTCTTGGATGCAGGAATCATTTATCCCATCTCAGATTCTACATGGATTTCTCCAGTTCATGTAGTACCTAAGAAAGGAGGGATCACAGTTGTCAAAAATGACAAATGAGTTGATTCCTACTAGGACTATCACAGGCCATAGGATGTATAGACTATAGGAAGCTGAACTCTGCCTCTAGGAAGGATCATTTTCCTTTACCATTCATTGATCAGATGTTAGAAAGGCTAGCAAACCATCCCTATTACTGCTTCTTAGATGGTTATTCAGGGTTTTTCCAGATCCCAATCCACCCTAATGACCAAGAGAAAACCACCTTTACCTGCCCTTATGGCACTTTTGCTTATAGGAGAATGCCATTTGGACTGTGTAATGCTCCAGCCACCTTTCAAAGATGCATGATGTCAATATTTTCTGATCTAATTGAGCATATCATGGAAGTCTTCATGGATGACTTCTCTGTATATGGCTCCTCTTTCTCTGCTTGTTTGTCAAACTTGTGCAGGGTTCTAAACAGGTGTGAGGAGACAAGCTTAGTGCTGAACTGGGAAAAATGCCATTTTATGGTCAGAGAAGGCATTGTATTGGGGCACAAGGTTTCAGAATTGGGAATTGAGGTTGACAAGGCAAAGATTGATGTGATGACCAGCTTGGAACCTCCAAGAGATGTGAAGGGATTAGGAGCTTCTTAGGACATGCAGGTTTCTATAGGAGATTCATCAAGGACTTTTCTAAGATTGCAAGACCTCTCACAAAACTCCTCTGCAAAGATGTGGCATTTGAGTTTGATGCTGAATGTTTTGAAGCATTTCAGAGAATCAAGAAGGAGTTGGTCAGTGCACCCATTGTTCAGGCACCAGACTGGGATCTACCATTTGAGTTGATGTGTGATGCAAGTGATTATGCTGTTGGTGCTGTTTTGGGACAGAGGAGAGACAAGAAGCTGCATGTGATCTACTATGCAAGCAGGACCTTAGATGAAGCACAAGTCAAGTATGCAACCACTGAGAAGGAGCTCCTAGCTATAGTGTTTGCTTTTGAGAAGTTCAGGTCTTACTTGGTTGGGTCAAAGGTCATTGTCTACACAGACCATGCTGCATTGAGACACCTACTGGCAAAGAAAGATGCTAAGCCAAGATTGCTGAGATGGATTTTGCTGCTTCAGGAGTTTGATCTAGAGATTAAAGACAAGCCAGGTGTTGAGAATGGTGTTGCTGATCACTTGTCAAGGCTGAGGATAGAGAATAACATCCCCATTGATGATTCACTCCTCCTGAAGAACAACTCATGGCCATCAAGGTTGTTTTTGAGCGCAGTAGCAAACCAGCTGGATGAAGCAGAGAGGTTGGAAGAAAAAGCTCCTTGGTATGCTGATGTAGTGAACTACTTAGCCTGTGAGAAGGAACCCCTGAAGCTGGACAACTATCAAAGGAAGAAATTTTTCAAGGATATAACAAGATACTTCTGGGATGAACCATACCTCTACACCCTTTGCAAGGATCAACTCTACAGAAGATGTGTTGCTGAAGAGGAGGTAGATGGCATTCTACATCATTGTCATGGTTCAGCTTATGGAGGGCATTTTGCCACATTCAAGACAGTTGCCAAAGTACTTCAGGCTGGATTCTGGTGGCCAACCTTATGGAAGGACACACACAGCTTCATTCTTAGGTGTGATCCATGTCAGAGGAAAGGCAACATCAGCAGAAGAAATGAGATGCCCCAAAACCCAATTCTTGAGGTGGAAATCTTTGATGTATGGGGAATTGACTTCATGGGACCCTTCCCATCTTCTTATGGCAACTCCTACATTTTAGTAGCAGTTGACTATGTCTCAAAGTGGGTGGAAGCTATTGCTAGTCCAACTAATGATGCCAAGGTTGTGCTGAAGCTGTTTAAGAGCATAATCTTTCCAAGATTTGGGATACCAAGAGTGGTGATAAGTGATGGAGGATCACACTTCATCAATAAGGTTTTTGAAAGTCTACTCAAGAAACATGGGGTGAAACATAAAGTTGCTACACCTTACCATCCCCAAACCAATGGTCAGGTGGAGGTTTCCAATAGACAAATCAAGGCTATCTTGGAGAAGACTGTTGGTGTGACAAGGAAGGATTGGGCAGCCAAGCTGGATGATGCATTATGGGCATATAGGACAGCTTTCAAGACACCTTTAGGTACAACCCCTTTCAACTTGGTTTATGGGAAGTCATGCCATCTTCCAGTGGAACTTGAGTACAAGGCACTTTGGGCAGTTAAGCTTCTGAACTTTGACATTAAAACAGCTAAGGAAAAGAGGTTGATACAGCTGAGTGAACTTGATGAGATAAGACTTGATGCTTATGAGAGTTCCAAGATTTATAAGGAGAAAACAAAAGCTTTTCATGACAAAGGAATTCAGAAAAGGGACTTCAAGGAAGGTGACATGGTTCTGCTTTTTAACTCAAGGCTCAAGTTATTTCCAGGAAAGCTCAAGTCAAGATGGAGTGGACCCTTCAGAATTAAAGAAGTGAGACCATATGGTGTGGTTGTGCTGAGCAACAAGGAGGGAAGTGACTTCACAGTGAATGGTCAGAGGGTGAAACCTTACATGGCAGATGAGCTGATTGAAGAAAGTGGTTCAATGCCCCTTCTGGATCCCACCCCAACCTGAGGAAAATGGCAAAGTCAAGCTAAGAGACTTTAAACAAGCTCACTTGGGAGGAAATCCCATGGTTATCCCTTGTATATACTTTTATTTGAAGCAATTTTATCCTTTTCTGAGTGTTTTAGTTTTGATCAGGTACTACAAGAGTGAGATCCAAGCAAGGATGGAAGAAAGGGAACACAAATGACTTGAAGGATCCTAGCGACCAAACGTAGCGCCTCAATTTCGATCGCTACGAAATAAATGGAGTTTTCAGCGTTCATATGGCGTGTGGATGTAGCGAGTCGATCAAGTCGCTACGAAACAATGAACAATAGCGACTCAATATAGCGCCTCAATTTCGATCGCTACGAAATAAATGGAGTTTTCAGCGTTCATATGGCGTGTGGATGTAGCGAGTCGATCAAGTCGCTACGAAACAATGAACAATAGCGACTCAATATAGCGCCTCAATTTCGATCGCTACGGAATATAGCGACTTGATGCATCAACTCAATCCACTCGCTACAGGTAAGTCAACTCTTCTCTTAGGTGTTGACCGGTTCAATTAAACCAAACCAACCTACTTTCCTTCTCCTCCTTCCCGTCGATTTCACCATCATCTTCATTCTAAACAAATCATCAAGAACAACAACACACAAATCACTCATCTCTTCACTAAAAGTTGTGATTTTTTTTGCTAAACTCACGATTTCTCATCCTCCATTGAGTAATACCTGCATTTTTCCCTCCCTCTCAATCTCCAACAAGAAAGGTAACTCCTCAAAACTTAATTTCTCCATGATTAAGCAATTTTCGATTTCAACCTTTTTGTGCTTTCATGGCATGAATCTTGTTCTTAATGATGAAAAACTTGTTGAGTATGAGTTCTGTGTAGAATTTCTTGCTCAATTTCCCTTGAACTTGATTATATTGAAAAATTTGTGAAATAGGGTTCTTGAGTAGGAATTTTCGAAAATTTGGGGAAAACTCATGATTGTGGTTTCTTTGGAATGGTTTCAGTATGTTTATGATGTGTGCAAGAGATTAAGATGATTGGGAAACCTCTGTTTCTCAAAATTTTCGAATTTTGGGTAAAGAGTTGAAATTTTTCATGAATTTTCGAAAATGTGTTGAGTTAATGTTTCATGGAGAATGGGAACTGGTCTTTGTGATGAATTGTTGCTGAATGATGAACCTTCTTCCCTTGTGGCTCTGATTATTGAAAGGATGTGTTCATGATTGATCATCCTTATGTTTGTGCTTTGAATTAGACTTAAAACTAACATAGTTTTCAAGTGTCTTCTATTTTGCAGGCAGAAATGGGTAGAGACAAAGGGAAAGAACGAGAAGCTGCACAAGAAAAGAGCAAGAAAGTTGTTGAACCAAAAAAGAAGAAAGTTGCAATGGCTAAGCAAAGGCAGAGAAAACCGCAACAAGAGCCTGAACCTGATCCTGCTGAGGAAGAAACAGTGGAAGAGACTGAGGGAATGGCCAGTGGTTCATCTAGTGCTCCTGCAAAGAAGAAGGCACCAAAGAAATACAAGTACAACGATTATCACAAGGCTTTCAAAGCAATGGAGTGGGTTCCAACTAAATTCCCAGATGTAGAGCTGTTGCATAGGATGGGGATATGATGACGTGCGGATGATCATGACAAACATGGGAATTGCTAACCTTCTTGGGATGAGACACCGCCATTCCCAACCAGAGTCCTGTCAGTTCTTAGCCTCGCTGGAGGCTGTTTTCTATAATAGCTCGCAGTACACTGAGGAACATGGCACTGGTGTGATCAAGTTCAAGGTTCAAGGGAAGAGCTTTGAAATGGGTTTCAAGGAGCTGAATGCAATTTTTGGGTTCCCTGAAGGAATAAACTCACACATCACCAACCACAAATATGAGACTGGAGCATTTTGGAATGAGATAGGTTCTGGTACGCACACTCCAGGTGCAATTGCAAACTCTGGGATCAGACACCCTGCAACGCGGTATGTCCATAAAATCCTTGCTGAAACTTTCTATGGTAGGCCAGAGCTGTCCAAAGTCAAAGAAAATGAACTTAAGTTTCTCACCATTGGCTTCCGCCCTTTGTTTGGAGGAGTTTTCAATAATGGCAGAGAGATACTGACAGGACGCAACCAAGGAGATCTAAATGTTGTGGGTTTGTTTGTGAAAAGACTCCTAGAGCTGAAGGAGTGGGGATGCAACCACAGAGACAAGGAACCATTGGTCAGACTTGGTGGTATGATCACACCAATCCTAAGAGCGAGGCCAATTACTCTGACTCCTACAACAACAGATATCTTTGGTGACTTGATTGATGAGTTCTACTTGCAGAAGACAGGGTATCTTGAGGGGAAGTGTGGCGAAATGTATGCTTACAGATACAAGGAATTTGATGGATCACCCATTAAGGTACTACTACCTGCTCCTGCCTTGACTTCACTGGCTCACAGAAACAACATCGCATTCGATCTCACTGGCTCACCGTATTGCTAACAACCTACGAGACACGGTGTGCTTCAGCTCATAACACTTGAGAGTATGAAAGCATCTAGAAATGAAAGAGCAGATAGAAGAGCAGAAAGTGCTGAAGTGAGAGAAGAAGAGCAGCCAGATGAACCCATTTATGGTGGTGCTCGCTACCATTTCAGTCCCCATGACCGTGCCCTCCCAAATGGCCCACTCCAAGAAGCTCACAAGAAGATAGAAACACTCCAGCGCTGGAACAAGTGGCAAGATAGGAGTCTGAGGAAAATGTCTGCTGGATATGAGAAGATGGCTAAGGGTTATGACAAGATGAAGAAGCAGATAAAGCACTTGACAAGGCTGCTTGGTTCTGGAAACAAGCAACACAAGCGAGCTTCCCACCATGACGAGGAAGCAGGATCATCTGCACCTTCTCACTTCCGTCGTTCTGCCTCTTGTGATTTGGATGGTTTAGAGGCACTACCACAGCTGCACAGGTCCACCACCACAGGGAGAAGACAAAGGAGGAAGATGAAAACACCCTCCCCACCGGTTTCTGACAACGAGTCGCTGGATTTCACCATGGATTTCTCTCCTGAGCCCTCATGCTCACCTCCACACTACCACTTCTGAGGTACTACTCCACCTTTTTTTTTTTTTTTTTTTTTGTACATAATTTTCAGTTTAGCTTTGTTCTTGTTTCTTTTTATTTTTCGGTTACTTCTCCAATTTGTTTCTCACCGAGACGGTTTGAAATAAGTTTGGGGGAGGAGCTAGTGTTTAACCTTGTTTTCTTTGAGTTTGTTTTCCTTTTGCATTGCATACAAAAAAAAAAAAAAAAAATATCTTCCTTCTTGCATTGTATAAAGTTAAGTTTTTAAAAAAAAATAAAAAAAAAAAAAATGAAAAAATTGCATAAAAAAAAAAACAAAAACAAAAGCATGTAGTTTCCCATTTATTTTGCATTTTAGGATTGAGTCTAGTTCATTTAGGTTGCATATTTGCATTTGCATAGGGGACAATGATGAATTTGCCTTGTAAAAGTTTGTGCATTGGATTGAAAATAGGGCCCTTTTGAGTACTTGAAAGTTGCTGGAACTTCGGTTTGGAATTTGGAATACTCTAGCCTAGTGAACCTTGCATGATCCCCAATTCAACCTCATGAACTAATAGACTTGAATTTGGACTTAAATTCTCTTGCTTAGGGGTTTGAAATGCACTCTCATGGCTTTTGCTTGGGTTTCCTTTGCCCTTTTACCACACTTATGTTAACCCAAGCATCTCTCCTTCCATTAGAACCATTTACCTCCTTTCTAGCCACCATTGTTTTGATTGAGTGAGGCCTTTTTCTGATAGCATTTACATGTGCAAAATCTTGAGAGTATTGGGAACGACAAAGGTTGATCTTCATTTTGGCTAGGATGGGGAATGAGTGAGTGATATTCTTGATGATAAATTCTTTGGGATGATTCTGAAAATGAGCTGAGTTTGATTATAAAAAAAAAAGGGAAGAGTCTCTTGTCTAGCTAGTCTAAGTAGTTGCTGTAGAAAGCTCTAAGTGAAAGCAAGTAAAAGTAAAAAAAAAAAATAGTTGAAAGAGAGCTAAGTATGAGAAGTTTAAGAAGTTCACAAGGTGACTAGCAAATGAGCTCATTCAGAAAAAGATATTGGGAAGTAATTGGGGTGGTGAGTGAATAAAAAGAAAAGATGGACATTGTGTCAAAAGGGTAGAACTCCAAAAATGTTTTAGGAATGGGTAGAACAAATGAGATCAATCTTTGTATGCATGAGTTGTTCCCCTTCTTAGATAAATTTTGTGCAATGTTTAATGCTCCTTGATTTGAGAGTTAGCCACCACAAAAGAAAAGAAAGCTTGAGCCACCATAAAAAGCCTTGATCCTTTAACCAAGTGAGAGTGATTGATTTTCCCTTTTTGCAAGAATGCACTTGAATTTTCATTAATGAATGTAAGAGGTTGAATTGGTTTGATTGCTTGAGTTCCAATTAGTTTGATAGACTAAGTTTGAATTTTAATGGCTTGGAGGAGTACAAAGCTAGGCTGTTAGTTCTTGCAATTGTCAACTACTTTTAAGGACCTTAGGTTGAATCTAATATGGAAATCGTTTGGCTCTGAGTCCCCACTTTCAAACCTCTTTCTCATAATTTTTCTTTGGCTTTGCTTGAGGGCAAGCAAAGGATAAGTTTGGGGGAGTTGATGTTTATAGAATTTTCATGTTTTTAATCATGATTTCTCACCTCTTTTTGATCATTTTAGTTGCATTTAGGTTTGTTTAGGATTGCATTTGTGTACGTTGTCCCAATCAGGTTCTGGAGTAGCTGCATTGTGGAATTGGGGGGAGTCAAGAAGAGATAAGTCAAGAAAACAAAGAAAACAACTCGGAGTCACTGTAGCGACTGGATGTAGCGTGTGGATTTGGGTCGCTCCAAATCAACCGTAGATAGCGACCAGATATAGCGACTTGATCCTCTCGCTACGAAGTTTAAAACATTACAGCGTTTATATGGCGCCTGGATATAGCGACGTGATCGAGTCGCTAAGAAGATGAAGCTCGAGAAGAAGAGTCCATAGCGACTTGTCCTAGCGACTCGATTTCGGTCGCTACAAAATCAAGAACTCGCAGCGACTGGAAATAGCGCCTGGATCAAGTCGCTACGAGCATCCCACTCACTAAACAGCCTGTTTTCCACTAATCCAACCCCCAAAAAAGTGTTCTCTCACCCTTTTAAAAAGTCTGGATTTCGACCATTATAGGGGAGAGAGGGGTTTTTGAGATCTGAAAGAAAAAACTAAGCTTTGTATTGTAGAACAACATCTAGATTCTTATCTTTGTATGAATCATTGAATCTTCTTTTTATCATCTCATATTTTCTTATGAACATGTCTTCTTTCTTGATTACTTTGAGTTTAACTTGTTCTAGTATGGAGTAGTTTCTTAATTAGATTCTGGGATGGGTTGACCAAGGATGATCTGAAGGAGTTTAGAGTTTGATTAGAGGTTTCTAAGTTATTTCTTCTCCTAGAGTGGATTGAACCATAGTTATAAGTCTTGATTGCTTAGAACTATGATCTTAGGCATCTTTGTACACCAAAAGTGTTCAAAGTGCTAGAACTGATTCTTGGAGAGTCTAGTACTCACTTAGCCAATGAGAGTTGATGCTAGGTTGCTGGACAGACTAGAAGAGACTTGATTGAATGCATATTATCTTGTAATTTCCAATGAGAGTTGAGTTTACAAACTGCTTGATAGTATAGGATTGATGTCATGAGAGTGAATCAATGTACCATTATGTTCTTAGTTTAGAAATGATCTAGTAAGGCTCCTAGTTACCCTTTACTCTCCAAAAGATCATCTAAAGTCTTAAAACCTAATTCCAGGGTCTAATGCTTTTAAATATTGAATCTTAATCTTAATCTTTTGCTATTGCTCTGCTTTTCTATAAATCATTCTGTTTCTGTTTGAATCACCTTGTTTAATATTTGCAACTTATTTGTTTGTTAAATTACTTGCTTTTATCTTGTTTACCTTGAGGTTACTTAATTTCTTATTAGGTTGATAGTATCACACTCAAAATCTTGTTGCATTTAGCTTAAGTTGCTCTCTGCATCTTTGGTGTTGTTTGATTACTTCCCAAGTGGTTTGACACTCTTTATACTACAATTGATTGATAGGATTGCAAAATTCTGTTTATCAAAGAACAAATAAAATACAGAGTTGGATATCTAAACTCACAGTTTCGTCGGCTAAAATGACCTCCAAACTCTCACCGCTATGCGCAGTGTATTGTTTCCAGAAATGGAGAACTCTTACTTGGATACGCCAAGTTGATTTGTATGGCTTGAGATCTTTGAGGTAAGTGAAAACACCTTGAGATACCATTTTTTTTGCTACTGGTGATTTTCGTATTAGGCGTCGAATGTGTTGGATGCGGTGAATAATGAGTGTTTATATATAATTTGGTATGATGGTTTACATAAGAAAAAGGTAGATATCATTGAATATTGTTTAGATTTTTTTTGGGTAAGAATATATAGGTTATAGCATTAAGTATATTTGTTCTTCCGATTTTGAAGTTATAATATTGCGGATCCAAATTTTTAAACTATAGAATATATCGCCTGTAAATCTGGAAATATAATCCCCACTCATTAATCTCGGTGGCTATATTTCTGGAAATTATAATATCTGTTGTACCTACATTATTCTTGAATCTTAAAAATGGTAACAACCAAAATCGTATATACCGTTTAGGTAGCTATTGATAATATTTCATACCATACTTGTATAGCATTTAAAGTATGATTTTATGAATATTTCGTCAATGATTGATAGTGATAAATATATTAGCTACTCAAACCCATTAAAGCTTTTCTTTTTCGTGAATGCAGTTGATTTTTCACGGATTTAACTTTAACCTTAGAGTATTCAATTATGTCAAGTACCTTTGATATAATTTATTGGGTTTAGAGATTTCCTTATGGTTTGTACTTGTTCATATCTTGTATTGCAGGTCATTAAACGCAATATCATTTCTTCAAGTTACACTTCGTTAAAAGGTAATGAAAAAAATCTCATTTTTGGAATCTAACGAATGGTGCTTTTATTATTTTGCTTGTTGGAGATTTATAACAATTAAAAATTCTGAAAATGGGTAGAATAATAATTTAGAAAAAAACAATGATAAAATTACATGAAAATCACCAAAAAGTTGAATCCGAACAGAAAGAGATAACATAGCAATAAAATCATAACTAACAGAAAATCAAATCAAATCCATGAACTAATTCGCCCTTCTTCCAAACCACCTCATCCTTCTTTTGTGTCTCAGGCCAGACATTTGTAGTTATCACATTAAGGAAACTTTAGAAACTTTCATACAGCTTCAGTAGCCGATACATGTCTACAAAAAAACATAAGTCAATTATATGAAAAGGGTTTTGTATGTAAAATAAAAACGGATTGTATATTTACAGTAGACAAGATAGGAAGAGTTAAAATTACAAAGTACATGCAATAGAAGAAGTCTCTGATTGCGTTCTTTGTATTCACTTGATCATGGTCTCCATTGTTACCGTTTTGAACTGTGAATGCTCTTATTCTTCTTTCGCTAGGATGAATGCATAGAATAATATGGGCATGTGGAAGTTGTCCTTCCGGAAATTGAACTTTGTACATAGCTAAAAGGATTAAAATAAAGAGTGTCAATAACATATAATACAATTATTTACATACAGAAAAGCCAATGAAAATAGAGTTAACTCTCTAACCTGTAACAGTCTTTCCAAAATGTTTTTCACTGGTTAAATCTTTCATAAACGAATCAAGTTTCATCTTAAAAATACGGCATACAATGTCTGGCCTGTCAATGGGATGTTGGTTTCGTTTCTGAAAAAATCTAGTAAACTCAGACCAATTGGCATTACATCTAAATGTAATGATGAGAATCATCTCGGTATAATTTTTTGATAGTAGGTTATGATTTCTTGAGAGGAGGTTTAGAATGGAACTTATTTAAATAGGCATTGTGTAAGTTTAGGTTTAGAGAGTATCTCTACGAAAATCATATATATTTGGTAAGATATTTTTCTGCATTATTGGAGATTTGGTAGTAGAAGAATCCGTGAGAAGTAAAGAATTGGTATAATTAGGATATGTTTGTTATGGAAATCTAAATATAAATTAGCATATAAAAAATCGTATGGCACATTAATACATTAGATTGAAACCAAAAAACCATGACTATTGTACCCTTAATGAAATTTTTTTGGAATCAAAGGAGACCAATGGCATAAAAAGTAATATGCCAAGGTCCTTTTGTCTTTTTTTATAAAAGACTCCTGTTTTAATATAGTAGATAAATAGTAGAATATGTGGTCCAAATCCATCCATATTTGAATATGAATCAGTATTAATACTTGAAGAATTAACTCAAGTGGTATAATCATTGTAAAAAATAGTTTGGATTAAAAGATCATTATCATGAATAATGGAATGTGAATGTATAATAATTAATTTTTCAGACCAAAACGAGTTTCGAAAACTCTCTCAGGCACGATCCTCGAGATAGCTTTCCCAGCTTCACGACTTGTCACTTTCAGCCCAACACCAATCCGGTTTTTACCTCTTTGAGAAAGTTGACTCTCCCCGTCCTCTCTCGAAGGTAGCAAAACAGAGTAAAAGTCGCTTTCAACCCCCAAAAATAGAAAAATCCAGTTTTCCAAAACAACTCCAAAAAAAGAACAACCGCTCTTTCACGCCGGCGACGAGCCAAAAGGCTCCGATGAGAGCATCGGAGGCCTCTCCCAAGTAAGACCCCCTTTTGACGGTGGCTAGCATCGACAGACACTCTGCTAGAACCGAGCTGCTAAGGGTGAGAAGCACTGAGCCTTGAGTCGACAGTAACTCCTCAACCTCATCATCTCCTTACCTGATAGTCATCAAGACCGGAGTAGTTGGAACTCCCCAATAGAACCTCCCCTCGCTCGTACCGGCTCGTACAGCTAAGCTCCAAACTCGAAAAAGCAGCAAGTCAATCCTCAACCAAAATGACACGAAGACTTGCGTACTCAGACAAAGGGAAAAATATTTTTCCCCCAACGAAAGAGCATGGGCGGCTTAGAATCAGGGCACCAGACATCGATCATTCAACACTTATCAAAGAGCATGCCCTTACCTTAATAGGCAGAATGACAAAAACGCTAAGGAACAGAAGGTTGGAGGAATAATCGAATCTCTGCCGAAGAAGTGGCACCTACGAGGCAAAGTTACTGGTCCAGATCTGGGAAATGAATGTTTCCAATTCAGATTTGAATGTGAAGAAGATCTGCAGAACGTCCTACATAACAGCCCTTATCAAGCCAATCACTGGATGATAATCTTCCAGAAGTGGGAACCTGTGATTTCTTCAAGCTTTCCCTCTCAGATTTTATTCTGGAACAAGTTGAAAGGCTTACCTTTACACTTTTGGCATCAAGCGATGACCAACAACATAGGGCGCGCATTGGTTCAGGTGGAAAAGATAGAAATCACCAAAACAGAAATCAGGGTACGAGTCCAGATAAACGGGTTAAAACCTCTGGAAAAGGAGACCATAGTGGACTTTGGCCCTGAAGAAGAAGCGTTAGGTACCTTGGATTATGAAAAGCTGGAAGCTCACTGCACAAAGTGTCACAGGCTCTCCCACCATGCGCAAATTTGTCAGTATGCCCAACACGAGGACAACGACCTATCTCGTTATAGAAACCGCATCACAGAAGAAGAGGAGAGAAGAGATCTACACAGAAGCAGTGACAGGCGGTTGTCAAGCAAATCCCCTGCAAGCACAGACAGAAATAAGAAAATGGAACAAGCATATCACCAACGACTGGACAGATATGGAAGACCGTTTGGGGACAGAATATCTAACAACTCCCATGGCGCCCAACCTCTAAAGAACAAAATTACACCGGCCCTTCCAAGAGGAGAAAACAACGGAAAGGTCAATAGAGGAGACTATGCTAGCCGATATCGAAACTCATCTCAAACCTCGGCGCTACAGCTAGATGAAGCAAGGGACAGAGCACAGAACACTTCCCATAGGCATCCCCAACTAATGTGGAAGGCGAAGGAAAAGCAACCCGAGTTTCAGTCCCAAAACGAGCAATTGATCCAAAGAGAAGAACAGCGAATAGTATCACCACCAAGCTCCCCATTGGTCCATGTCCCTACCACTACAAGCGCAACAAAGAAAATACCAACAACAGAGGAGATAATGGAAGAACTGCAAGAGGTCACCATCCAATATGAGAACTGTGCTGACCCTATAGAAAGGGCTGCTAGAAAACAAAGAGTAATTCTTGGAGAAGAGAGAGGTCTAATGGCTGAGACTGCAGCAGTCATTCAGGCAGCAGCAACTAGGGAGGCTGGAATTCAAGCGAATCCTATAGAAAACAGCCTGAGACAACATGAATCTTCGGATCATTGAGGTACAGAGGTAGGGGGCGAGACAAATGAGGCACCTACCCTGAAGAGAAAAAGGGGCATACCTGCAGGAATATCAACTCCTCAGAGTCCGAAGAGAGCAGCCCTTGCAAGCAACAAGCAAAGAAAAGTTCAAAGGGGTCAACGTTCCCCAAAACGGAGAGTAACGACAAAACGCAACCCAAGGCCGAGTCCTACTACACGAACAGGAGAACAGAGCCTCAGGAATGTGGTAACGAAAGAGAACTCAATCCCAGAGCAGAGCCGGGTGAATGAGATGGGTACTACATCACGGGATGAGGCTCCGCCAATACAACTCATTCCTCCGATCACAAAAAGGAAGGTGGATTTTCAGGATCCACAACCTCTTCTTCCTTAAAGATTGTGAGCTGGAACTGTTGTGGTTTGGGGAATGACACAACAGTACAGCGGTTGAAGGTAATCCTTTGTCAGATCAGCCCGGACATTCTATTCCTCTCTGAGACGCGGAATGCAGAAGCTTATATCATGAACGCACTGGACTGGAAAAACTACCCATCTCAAAAACTTATCGAACCGCAGACGAACAGTGGAGGAGGCCTAGCCTTGTTTTGGAAGCAGCACATTAATCTGGAGGTATTATCTGGATGCAAAAACTACATCGACACAAAAGTTAAAAGCGGAAGGGAAGGAGTTCTTCGCCACCTTTGTGTATGGCGCCCCTGACCATCGAGACCGAAAACAAGTTTGGGAAAATATTTCAAACCAAGCGAGGTGAAGAGCAGGACCATGGTACCTTACAGGGGACTTCAATGACATCATTGAAATGGGAGAAAAACAAGGAGGCATTACCCGGACCGAAGGATCATTTGTAGACTTCCGCTCATTCATGACTGAGAATGATTTATATGATCTCAGGTACTCCGATGATTTTCTCTCTTGGAGAGGACAGCGACACTCACACCTTGTAAGATGCAGGCTTGATCGGGCAATGTTGAATAGTGATTGGGCATGTGAATTTCCCTCTGGGCGTACTGAGTATTTGAGATTTGAGGGTTCTGACCATCGGCCCATAGTCACAGTGTTTGATCCTCACAAGAAGAAAAAAGAAGTATTTTCAGATATGACAGGAGATTAAATGTTGTGGAGGAAGTGAAACAATTGATTCAGCGAACCTGGATGGAGAGGATCGAAGATAATGTAGAACAAAGAATTGCCAGATGTCGCCAAGGAATCATACAGTGGTGCAAAGAGAAACAACTGAATAACCAGGCAAGAATCTCAGAACTGCAACAGGCTTTGGAGAAGGAAATGACAAACCCATTGCAGATCAATCAACTATTCAGGCCATCAAGCACTTAAAGAAGCTTATTAAAAGGAAGAAGAGTTCTGGAAACAAAGAAGTAGACAACTATGGTTTACTCTGGGGGATAAAAACACAGGATACTTCCATGCTATCACAAAGAACAGAAGTGCCATCAACAAATTTTCTGTCATTGAAAATGAAGAAGGGGAAGCAGTCTTCAATGAAGAACAGATAGTAAAGGTCATCACAGACTTCTACTTGAAACTATTTACTTCACATGACGATCATGATTCTTCTATAGCAGAGGAGGTACTGCAGCGTCGAGTCACTCAGGACATGAACGAAACCCTCATCGAATTGCCTCAAGCAGTGGAAATCAAGAAAGCATGTTTTGCAATTCACCTAGACAAGGCTCCTAGACCAGATGGCCTCTCAGCCAGCTTCTACCAAGTGCATTGGGATACAGTGGGCTCTAAATTTGTGGAGGAGATTCAAGAGTTTTTCACTACAAGCTTCCTACCAGCTATCTCAAACTCAACCCATGTAAGGCTCATTCCTAAAATCCAGTGCCCCAAGACTATGGGAGAATACTGGCCTATCGCCCTTTGCAATGTGAGGTACAAGATCATTTCAAAAATCCTAACCTCAAGACTGCTAGTGATCCTTCCACAGCTGGTCGCAGAAAACCAATCTGCCTTTGTCCCCAAAAGAGCCATATCAGATAATGTGCTGATCACCCATGAGGTCCTCCACTATCTGAAAACATCAGGAGCAAAAAAGAGATGTTACATGGCTGTGAAAACAGATATGAGCAAAGCCTATGACAGACTGGAGTGGGAATTCGTAGAAAGAGTTATGTTTGCCCTTGGATTTCATGAAAAATGGATCACCTGGATAATGGCTTGCCTTTACTTCGGTCTCCTACTCCTACTTGATAAATGGATCGGCACAAGGGAGAGTTAAACCAAGCAGAAGACTAAGACAAGGAGACCCTCTCTCCCCTATATCTTCATCTTGTGCAGCGAAGTCTTAACAGGATTATGCAATAAGGCAGAAATGAATGGCAGGTTAAAAGGAGCGAGAGTTACAAAACACAGTCCAAGGATTACTCACCTCCTGTTTGCGGATGACACTATGTTTTTCTGTGGATCAGACCAGAAAAATTGTAGAGAACTGAAGAACATCCTCACCTGCTATGAGAAGGCATCTGGACAAAAGATTAACACACAAAAATCAGCAATCACTTTCTCAGCAAAAACCCCACAGTCCACTAGAGAAAGGGTGAAACGAAACCTAGAAATTACAAAAGAAGGTGGTATTGGCAAATACCTGAGCCTACCAGAGCACTTTGGAAGAAGAAAGAAAGACCTCTTCAGCTTGATAGTAGACAGAATAAGGCAGAAGGCAGCAGGGTGGTCAAACCGCTTCTTATCTACAGCTGGGAAAGTAACAATGCTCAAATCAGTCCTCTCAGCAATGCCTACATATACCATGACATGCTTCAAGCTACCAATGTCCCTGTATAAAAGGATACAATCAGTCTTAACCAGATTCTTTTGGGACTCATCGGATGGGAAGAAGAAAACATGTTGGGTAGCTTAGAGTAAACTGACTCAATCTAAAAGAGATGGCGGTTTGGGCTTTAGAGATCTACAATGTTTCAATGATGCATTATTAGCGAAAGTAAGCTGGCGAATCGCAACAAATCCGGAATGCCTACTCGGAAGGATACTGCTTGGGAAGTATTGTCACGATACAAGCTTCATGGACTGCACTGTCTCCAATTCGGCCTCGCATGGATGGCGCAGCATCTGTGTGGGAAGGGACCTCCTCAAAAACAACCTGGGAATAGCTCTAGGCAATGGAAGGGAAACCAGTATTTGGAACAATGACTGGCTCTCCCTAGAGAAAGCTCACCGTCCTATGGGACCACCGACGGAGGAATCCAGTGCAAAATGTGTATCTGACCTCATCTCATACGAAACCAAGGAGTGGAATAAACCAGAGATTAGACGTATCCTTCCCTTGTATGAAGAAGAAATTCTACAACTGAGACCAAGCTTTCTAAGTGGCGAAGATAAAATCATCTGGCTCCCATCCAAGACCGGAATCTACACTCCAAGGGAAGGGTAGTACGAAGCGATTAAACGGACTACTAGTCATGAACAGCCTCAACCCCTAAGTCTATCCATCAATTGGCAAAAAGATATAGAGAAATGACCTAGAATGGCTCTAAAAAATATACAAAATACTAGATTAGCATTGTGAAAAAATGACTTACTAAATTGGCACTAATTTTTTACCAAAAGACATATTAACCACATTACATATTAGTAATTACAAAAATGCCATTTCAATATTTTAGTAAAATACTTTTCAAAAACTATTAAATTGAATTTTGAAATTGGGTTTTAAACTGATTTGTTTTAAAAAAATAAATCATTTACTAAAAAAATGATAAAAATTTATAAGAAATTATAATTTTAAAAAAAAAATCTAAAAAATTATAAAAATTATAAAAAATTACAAAAATATAAAAATTAAAAAATGTGAAAATTACAAAAATCATAAAAATTACAAAAATTATTTAAATTACAAAAATATGAAAATTACCAAAAAAATAAAATTACAAAATTACAAAATATATAAAAATTACAAAAGTGTAAAATTACAAAAAATTATAAAAATTATAAAAAAATTATAAAAATTATAAAAATTATAATTTTTTTTTTGTAAATCAAAACAATAAGTCTGCCACCACTTTGAAATATAAGTCTGCCACCACTTATGAATATAAGTCTGCCACCATTTATAAAAAAAGTATGTCACAAAAATCTGTCAATAACTAAAAACCTGTCGCTCTAAGAAAATCTGCTACTTCATTCGACAGATTTTGTGAAAAAATCTGTCGCAAAAATCTGTCATTCCAAAAAATCTGCTACTTCATACGACAGATTTTGTGGATAAATCTGTTTAGTCAAATAAATCTGTCGCAAAAATCTGTCATTCCAAAAAATCTGCTACTTTATACGACAGATTTTCTAGATAAATCTGTTTACTCGAATAAATCTGTCGCAAAAATCTGTCATTCAAAAATATCTGCTACCTCATACGACAGATTTTGTGGATAAATCTGTTTTGTCAAATAAATCTGTCGCAAAAATCTGTCATTACCAATAAATCTGTTATATCGTACGACAGACATTTAGAAAAGTCTATCGAATAAAAATCTGTCACCGAAAAAAATCTGTCAAATTCTAAAAATCTGCCATCAAAGCTATTAAGGATAGTATAGGCATAAATAGGCATAAACTTTTAAGTCAATAATTAAAAAAAAATTAGAGTCATTCTAGTAATTAACATTAATTTTAGAGCTAATCTAGTTTTTTCCCAAAGATATATGGAACCTGCAATGTTCCCCGAAACTACGCTTTTTTCTATGGAGAGCCACAAGAGAAATCTTACCAGTGGGAGAAGCACTCAAAGTGCGATCGATCACCGGCAATACACAGTGTCCCCATTGCGGCGAGGAGGAAAGTGCAGTACATCTACTGTTTATTTGCGAATTTGCGAAACGAACCTGGTCCCTCGCCCCGTTTAAACAAGGACCCCAATTCCACGGGATTAGAGCTGTGGCCGATGTGATTCTCACCCTCAAACAAACTTTATGTCTTCCACCAACAGGCCTTGGTTCCGGTCCTCTCTTCCCCTGGGTATTGTGGCAGATTTGGTGTGCAAGAAATCAGAAGATTTTCCAAGCAAAACAGCAATCGCCAGAGGAGACAATGCAGAAAGCACTTACCATGGCGTGTGAGTGGCAAACGGCTCAGACAACAGATCGAAAAGGGAAAAAACCAACAAGGCGAGTGGTGGACCGGCAATCAGACCCGGAAACTGTCATTTGTAGGACAGACGCGGCGTGGTCTGAGAGCAAGAAGCTAGGTGGATTGGGTTTGGGTGTTCTCACCACCAAATCACCCTCAACGGCAGGGAGAAGCAATTCGGCCCAATCTAGGATCCCCCCTCCTGGCAGAGGCTACTGCAATTTACATGGCGATGCAAGAGGCAAGAGACTACAATTTCACCAACATAACGATCGAATCTGATTCCAAGGTTGTGATCAAGACAATTAATGAGAGAGCTCAATCTAAGGAGCTTCATGGGATTCTCCAAGACATCCTACTTCTATCTTCAAATTTCAGCACTATCTATTTCTGTTTTATTCCAAGATCTGCGAATCTCTTAGCGGATTTTATCGCGAAGAACGATTTACAGTCTTTTGTTGCTCATCTCCGTGAGGAGAATTAATGAATGAATGAAAGCTGATTTGTGTCAAAAAAAAAAAAGGATTAAAAGATCATTAGGGAGGAAGTTTTTAAGCCATAATCCAATCAATGCATTGATTGTTTGTGCTAAACTATATATTAATTCATTATATATTAATCTGTTTCAAAATATAAATGTTTTCCTTAAAAATACATATATTGAAAATTTACTTTTTTAAAATATTATGTGAAACATCAATTGAAAATGATGTAATCAGTCATAAAATAAACTATGTAATAAAAAAAAATCACAAGGCAACGATTGCGCTTTATTCTTTTTATTTTCTCTCTTCAAATTTCCGGCGCTGGTTTCTTTCTGACCAGCAACCGATGGTTTTCTAGCCCTGGCATTGTAACTTTTGTTTTAGTTTTCTTTCTAAGCTTTTTTAAATCCGATCTATTGTGGGCTGGATCCATTTTTCATCCGATTTTTGCAGATCTATATTTTCTTGTTGCAGGGTTTGGTGCACTTTTGCCTCAGATCTGTGTGGTTATATTGATCTTACAATATTCAGTGAAGAAGCTGCTTCAAGGGGGTTTGTTTGTAGTTATTTCAGGCCTGTTCATGCAGGATGGTTCCTTGGTGTTTAAAGTGCTGGAAATCTAGAACTGCCGCTGTCGTCTCCTTTTCTGCCATCTTCTGTTATTGATGTGCTCTCTCAGTGACTATGTACGTCTAGTTGCAGAAGAAGGTTGTCTCTTGGTTTGTTTCTCTTCCTTGGTTCTGATTAAAAAAGTGGTTGCTGATCTGTTTGTTGGTGTGTATGTGGTTCGGGTTCTTGTGGCTCTTTATGTTGAACATTATATTAAGATTCCTCTCAGATCTCCTTCTCGCAATTAGATCGAGTACAGATAGTTTCTTGTTAGACTTATTTTACTAGGCTCTATGTTATTGTACATGTTTTAGTGTTTATTGTGCAGTTTCCGTTTGGATTATCAAGCTTGTAATAGATTAGGTTAGCTTTTAGAGATAATTACATTGAGGTGGACTTTGGACCACTTTTGTTACAAATTGTGCACTTTCTGGATGAGGTGCACTTCTAGCCTATGAAAAGACTTTGCTGCCCTTTTTTTTATGGGATAATTGCAAAATTGACCTCAAAGAAGAAGTCAAATGCAAAAATATACCCCCCCTTTCCATCACCCATATTTTATCATTTTCTTTTTAACTTTAACCTCAGAAGTTCATTTTATTTATAAAATTGCCATTTTCTGTTTTTCTGTTTTATTATTTTCGGATTTTACAAATACCAAACAATCCTTTGTCAATACACTTATTTACGAAAATGCCATCTTCTTCAATTTTTTCAACCACCATGAACAACCAAAATTGAGCTCTTAATGCTTCTACCCACCTATTTTTGATCCTTAATTGCTCAATCTTCTTACTCAAAACTTCATTTTCTTCCATTTCCTTTCCATTTTCATCCAAAAAACTCTCTAATTTTCGTTTTTCAAATTTGAAGGTTTTTATCTTGGCTATTTCCGGCCAAGACCACCACCCAAAACGACTGGTTTATGTTGATATTAGGCAAACTCGAAGATCTGAGCGTGAAACGAAGCTAAAATCGTGCTTAAACCGCAACTAGGTAATTTTTTCTTGATTTTTCAAAAAGTTGCAGCTTTTTCGCGAATGCAGACTGCTAGAGAAGTCTGTGCGTCGAGGAGACTTCTCTGGAAGTCTGCTAGTCAACAAAGGGGTTAGCTTTGCAATTGACCAAATTTCGGGTTTCGTGCCACAGACTACCAGAGAAGTCTGCGACATATCCTTTGATAAGAAAAAAAAATATCACAGACTTCTTATGAAGTCTGGACGGAAAAAGGTTAGATTTGCAATTGACCAAAGTCAACTTTTTTAGAACAGACTTCCATAGAAGTCTGAATCAACACAGACTCCTCGGGTAATCTGGAAAGTCGTTGACTTTTTTAGAGCAGACTTCATTTGAAGTCTGATGAGGCTAGTTTTGCAATTGAGTACAATTTCCAAACAGTTCCCCGAAAGTACAATTACACGCAGACTTCCCTGGCAGTCTGGGAAGTTTAAGCAGACTTCGTCGGAAGTCTGAAAATTTCCACAGACTTCGGGAGAAGTCTGCGTATAGTTTAGCTTTTTCTGGGGAATTTTTGGTCAACGCTTATTGAGACGTTAGACGCAGACTTCGACTGCAGACTGCCGTTGAAGTCTACTATAATATTTTGACTTTGGTCAATTGCAAAACTAACCCCCTGCAGACTTCTTCTGAAGTCTGAAAAGTCGGCGCCGTTTTTTGTCTAGATAGTTATATTTTTGTCGTCTAGCTACAGACTACCAGAGATGTCTGCACCGTTCTTCAGACTGTCAGAGAAGACTGCCCCAAAAAATTTGACTTTTGGTCAATTGCAAAAATGACCTCTTTTTTTCTTAGACTTCCAGAGAAGTCTGCTCTAAAAGTCAATGAGTTTCGCAATTGCAAAAGTGACCCCCGTTAGACTTTTCTAGCAGTCTGCGGCACGTGCCCAGACTTCTCAATTTTCCGAGAAGTCTGCATTTCAGACTATCTACGAAGTCTACTTTGGAAAATCAGAGTAGACTTCTCTGGAAGTCTGAAAATTTATGTTTTCTTAAAAATGCGTTTAAAGCATATTTATGAAGTATTTTTTTGATTTTTTCTATTAATCATGTTATTTGGTTATTGTGTTCGCTTTTGAACAAGTTTGACATGTTTATATCTTATATTTATGACATAGTCGAATTTCTTGGCTAATTAGGCATTTAGCTCATTTCCGCAGACTGCCAAAGAAGTCTATTCTGAAAAATCATAGTAGACGTCTTTGACAGTCTGAAAGTTTATGTTTTCTTAAAAATATGTTTAAAGCATATTTATGAAGTATTTTTTTTCATTAATCACGTCTTTTGGTTATTGTATTCGCTTCTGAATAAGTTTGACATGTTTATATCTTATAATTATGACATAATCAAATTTCTTGGCCAATTAGGCATTTTTCTCATTTCCGCAGACTTCTCTGGCAGTCTGCAGTACGTGCCCAGACTTCTCATAGAGTAGAGGAAGTCTGCATTTCAGCGTTTTGTAAGAAATTTCAACCTCTGTTTTTTTATTTTATTTTTTAGAAGTGAAACTCTCTAGATACAAAGTTAGTACTTAAAGAAAAATTCTTTTCATGTGTGAGTTGTTGTTTTGCTTTGGTACGAATCTGACATACATATATGTTAGGCTTATGGTCTTATGGTCTTAAGTTACGCAAGACCACGAATGTATATTTCTATACGTAAATCCGCGTAATGCTTATCTGATCTGTGTTCACTATTATCAATTATATAGGAGATTTGAATACTAGATTGTATTGATGAATGTACTGGAAATGAATTTTTTCCAAAGCCAACCACAAGAATCATAACCGTATTTTAGTATATTGATATTACATTATCTTGCCAGCTAACAAACTTCTGTCCTGTCTCCTTTTTAACTTGGCTTACATCTATCCGCTTTGTACTAGGTTCTTCAACCGCAAACGCACCCGCTCTTTGATCAGCAACTTCGACAATCTTCATAGAAGACTGCCGACCAAAGCTTGGCCCTTCCTTTGACCCATGAACCTGAGCCTGTCCTGTCTTCGGTAGGTTAGCTGTTGGACTAGCGATCCATTTCTGCGCATCGTCCCAATGTAGAAGGGTGTAAATACGATATCAATTTTGAAAGAACATGGTATCAGTTTTATAGTGTAAACGTCAAAACAAAGGAAAGAACCATTTCAAAATTAAGATTCCATTAAGCAAATGGGGACAAAAACGTTTTTAAAAAAGAGTATTAAGAAAATGATTAAGAGGATCCACCATAAACCCTAGATTTCGAATAACAAAACAGGAAAGGAGACATCCAAAAATTTATAAAGAAAGTGACAAAGTGTACCAGGGTCATCGATTTGACTTGACCCAGATCTCATTGGAGGAGAAGAGTCAAGCATTTCTTCTTTCTTCTTTCTATCAACACCGAGAAGCATACTCCTTAACTTTCCCGGAGAAAATCCGCGCCGCTAGTAACCTATCACAAAACTCATCAGAGAGACAAAAAAAAAGAGTTTTTATAAGCTGAGATTTTTCTCAAAAATCAAAAGACAGATGAATGAAGTGATTTGAAACAGATGTTTCCAGAAAAAAAACACGATTTTTTACTATATCAGACAAGAAAACGACGCAACCGAAACAAATTCAAGAGAGATCAAAGAAAGTAGCTGCCAAGTCGAAGAAATCCAAAAAACGCCAAAGAAACAGAGAGCAACCAACAATCATTGTGGACAGCAATAAGAGAGAGAGCCAATCTTTCTTCTACATACCATCTCTGGCGAACTTACTCTGCTGGTAGATTCACTTCCCATGACTCATTTGCGTGTCCGTACAAACACAATCTCTCCTTTTCTGCACAAACAAAAGTCACCAATTTGTGAAAAGAAAAAAAAACTCAACCAGAAGAATCAGATCTCATAAGACAAAACCAAAAAAGAATAAAATTTGGGGAGTCAAGGCTAGAGTGAAGAGAGACTCACCGGGTTGAACAGAAGGAGAACTGGAAGGGGATTCAAGAACCCTATCGTCAAGAGACCGAACAAGATCGAGATTGGGGAGTTTGGTTATGTCTCCCAGATGAAGAAGAGCCTCAGAGATTTATCTGCAAAAATTGAAATAAGAGATTAATAATATATACAGAACTCCTCTGGAAATTAAACGAGAGAGTCGAACTTACCATGAACATCAAATAGGATTCAAAACTGCAAATCAGGAAAGCAATCGATAGAGAATCGAAAGAAAAACGAAAGAAAAATGAAAGCAAAATGAAAGAAAAAAAGAAAGAGAGGAAGAAGAATCGTAAGAGAGACAATCTCGTGAGAGAAAGTTTGTTGGAGGCGGAACTAACGAGAGAGAAGAAACGAGACAGAGAGAGATTTTTTTCAGATCTGAAAAAAAAATGATAGATCTGACCAAAAAAAACTAAAACGGCGGATATTTTTACAAACTTAGGGTTTAGGTTTCCATCATTTCCATTTATATAGTTGGTAAAAACCAAATTTTTGAGACTTGTATAAAAGTCTGAAAACTGAATTTTACAGTACAAAAAAATATTTTAAAATAATATTTCACTAATTTGAATTTCAGACTTCCAAAGAAGTCTGAAACTTGAAATTTTTTTAAAAAAAGTTATTAGAGGGAAATTTTAAATTTCACGAAATATTTGGAGGGAAATTTAATATTTTTACGGAATATTGGAAGAAAATTTAAAATTTTCACGAAATATTTTCAGTTACAATAATATTTGAGTAATTTGAATTTCAGACTACATAAGAAGTATGAAATTTGAAATTTCAAAAAAATATTGGAGGGAAATTTAATATTTTCACGAAATTTGGAGGGAAATTTAATATCAATTCTGACGCAGACTACTAGTGAAGTCTCAAACCCCTAAACACAAGCAGACTTCACGTGAAGTCTGAATATTGTTACAGACTTCCGGGGAAGTCTGTCTATCGTATCATACTTCCCTGGAAATCTGCTCAACATTACCCTTAATTCGATTGCTTTTCATTAATTTGTCAAATCCCTAAATAAAATCTTCAATCTTATACTAGAATCGTTTAGTATACTTATAGATTGGAACTCATGTGAAAATTAAACTTCGAAAACTAAAAAAATAAGAAACTCAAAATCTAACCCTAGATGCTTAGACATTTTACCCTAAAACATATACCAAAAAACTCAAAACCTCAAACCCTCAACCCTCAACCATTAGAAGAATTACCTATTTTATCTTTCTTTGTTTTGTTTTAATCAATTTTATGAAACTTTAATTTTCATGCATTATAATTTCTTTTATCTTCATTATGTATAGAAATAACTCTAATCAAATTATTTTTTATTAATTTTATAATTTAAATTTAAGATATAATTAGGATTCAGACTTCTCTAGAAGTCTGAATCGGAAAACAGAAGAAGGATTACCTAATTTATCTTTCTATGTTTAGTTTTGATCATTTTTATGAAATTTTAATTTTCATGCATCATATTTGTTTGTGTCTTCATTATGCATAGAAATAGCTCTAATCAAATTATTTTTCATTCTATTTATAATTTAAATTTAAGATATAATTATTATTCAGACTTCCAGAGAAGTCTGAACCTGGAAACAGAAGAAGAATTACCTAATTTATCTTTCTATGTTTAGTTTTAATCACTTTTGTGAAATTTTAATTTTCATGCATCATATTTGTTTGTGTCTTCATTATGCCTAGAAATAGCTCTAATCAAATTATTTTTCATTCTTTTTATAATTTAAATTTAAGATATAATTATTATTCAGACTTCTTTAGAAGTCTGAGACACAGACTTCTCTACACTTTTCAGACTTCTCAGGGACAGAATCGTAAAAAGGCATCCGGTTTTTTGTTTGGTCATTGAGTGCTAAATGGTAATTTCCTTAGCCTTGGGGTCTAGTTTTGCAATCAAAAGAATCTTTTAGGTTACATTGAAAACAAAATGAAGTTTTGGGTTACTTTTGACATTTTTCCCTTTTTTTATTGGACCAAGCTTATTCTTCTTCCATTCACGTTTTCTCCCCATTTTTTTTCTCATTTTCTTTTTATTTTTACATATTTTATCATCTCCTGTCTCTATTGCTTTGATAATTTCATACTTTTGAAGAAATAATATTTTTTTTTTAATGATAAGAACAATATTTTGATATCCACTTTGTTATATATTAGGTATTTTTGAATAAAACTTGTGGACACAACAGTCGTGGACATGAACAACCATTAATGCATTCCTCCTAATCGAAAGAAAAAGAAATGGATACAACAGTCGTGGACACCGACAACAATTCAGGCGCGGATTCTGCCTAATCGAAGAAAAAAAAGTGGACACAATAGCCGTGGACACAGACAACAATTCATGCATTCCCTTCTTCAAAACAAAAAGAAGTGGACACAATAACCGTGGACACGGACAACCATTCATGTATTCTCCTTTTCAAGCAAAAGAAGTGGACACAACAACCGTGGACACGGAGAACCATTCATGCATTCTCCTCCTCGAAGCAAAAAAAAGTGGACACAACAACCGTAGACACGAACAACCATTCATTTATTCTCCTCCTCGAAGCAAAAGTAATGGACACAACAATCGTGGACACGAATAATTGTTTTGAAGAAGGGAATGCATGAATTGTTGTCTGTGTCCACTTTCTTTTGCTTCGATTAGGCACAATCCACGCCTGAATTGTTATCGGTGTCCACGACTGTTGTATCCACTTCTTTTTCTTTCGATTAGGAGGAATGCATTAATGGTAGTCCGTGTCCATGACTGTTGTGTCCACAAGATTTATTCAAAAAATACCTAAAATATATCAAAGTGGATAATCAAGATATAGGAAAAAAAATATTGTTTTTATTATAAAATATTTTTTTTATGTTTTTTCAAAAGTATGAAATTATCAAATCAATAGAGAAGGGAGGAGATGCTAATATATATAAAAAAGAAAAAGAAAAAGAAAAAGAGAAAAGAAGAAATTTTAAGTTTAATAAAGTAAGGGTATAATGGGAATGAAGAAATATAATTTGTTCATGTTTGTTGGCACAAAGTGCACCTCATGCTAGAAGTGCACATTTTGTAAGAAAAGTGGCCAAAAGTCCACCTGAGTGTAAATATCTATAGTTTTTATCTGTTTTTAAAGTTGTCTGTTCCTTGTGTTTTGACTCCAGGTGATTTTTAGATGATGCTGGCTTTGGTGTCCTGTATATCTCTCGGATTTTGTTTTCCAGTTTATCTAGCATCGTAACCTCTTTGTATTATTCATTGCATTATTTAAAAATCATCCAGATGAAAAGAAAAAATGATCACATAGCTTCAAATAAATTTAAAATTTTGTATAAATATATATTAACTGAGTAATTTTTTCAAATACTCACTGAGATCAAGATACGAGTTGGTACAACGGAGGGAGTACCTATGCGAGTCCTGTGAAGTCCGAAAATTCAGTATCACATGTCTTCTGAACCAGTCAACCAGGTGTGGAAGGTAACAACGGTTTGGAAGCTCAAATATTTTATATGGCAAACACTCATGTGTAGCTAGTTGCCAACGTCTCACATATCGCCATTTGGAAATGATAGGAGTTGTGTTAGATGTTGCGAACCAGAAAATTTATAAACCATTTCATCTTTCAGTGCTCTTCTGTCCTCTAAATTTAAACATTTTCGGATTGTCTGTTTTTTCCACATTGCCTTTTGGGTACATTTTCATACCGAAATAAAGATTTCTTTTTTTTTTTTTGAAAGACAAAAGATTTAGATATCCCCATTCTAGAGAGAGATATTTATATTTGGATTGTTTGATATGGTTTGTTAACAAAGGTTGGAGCTAAAGAGAGCCTGGCTTGACCACATCGACAAAGTCGAATCTGTCAGACCTATTCGATGGCACAGGTTTGAGATCTTATATAGTTTATCTCCTTTTGATATGATGTACCTTTTTTTGCCAGAACTAGAAGAACTAAAAAAGTGAAATTTGTATGTATATATAAATATGAATTTTGTAAATAAGACGAAGTACAAGTATTAAGGTGTGAAGAGAAGTTGCTTTAGATGAAGATAGTTATTTAAGGATGAAATAAATAGTAGAATATGTGGTCCAAATCCAGCCATATTTGAATATGAATCAGTATTAATACTTGAAGAATTAACTCAAGTGGTATAATCATTGTAAAAAATAGTTTGGATTAAAAGATCATTAGGGAGGAAGTTTTTAATCCATAATCCAATCAATGCATTGATTATTTGTACTAAACTATATATTAATTCATTATATATTACTCTGTTTCAAAATATAAATGTTTTCCTTAAAAATACATATAATGAAAATTTACTTTTTTAAAAATATTATGTGATACATCAATTGAAAATAATGTAATCAGTCATAAAATAAACTATATAAAAAACCCCTTTTTTAATCAGAACCAAGGAAGAGAAACAAACCAAGAGACAATCTTATTCTGCAACTATACGTACATAGCCATTGAGAGAGCACATCAATAACAGAAGATGGCAGAAGAGGAGACGACAGTGGCAATTCTAGATTTCCAACACTTTAAAAACCAAGGAACCATCCTGCGTGAACAAGCTTGAAATAACTACAAACAAGCCCCCTTGAAGCCGCTTCTTCACTGAATAAGCAGCCCAAGCCAATCTATTCATCTGTGGTAACTGCTCTGATTCTTGATTCCCATTATCTAACATCTCGCACTATTTTGTTTCCTTTAACTTCTTTTTGGGTCAGATTGGCTTGGGCGGTGTCATTGTTCGCCACATACCCTCTTTGTATCAAAGTTGGCTAAGAGTAGTTGGATTTGATAAAGGAATCAACTATCCAGTAAGTTGCTTCTTCATAGTGTATACTTCTTTTGTAACTTTGTGCTGATTATAAGGAATAATTATTTATCTTTCTTTTTCTGCTTTCAAGACGGCAGTTGGTCTGGTGCCGATTCTATATATGCTTGAAGTCAATAATGGATATTTTGCTATTAGGGCATTTGCTTTCACTCCAGATGGCACCATTGACATTGGCACGGCACGCTTTATTTCTTGGTCCATCTGGATTTTGGCTGCACTCTTGATTCTTCAGGTTCTTGATCTTTTTCCCAATAGTCTCTCTCAAACTCTACTGTTTTCTTTTGAAAGTCATCTTTTAACAAAAAGCCTATTGTTTCCAGAGCTCCATAGACCTTTTGCTTTCTGGAGGAGGATTAATATCCGTGATTGTTATGTCATCCATCCTAAAGAGGATCACCAGATTTATTTTTTCGGGATGAGGTTGGTTTTATGATCCCTCTTTATTGCCATTTTCAAACGTAAATCTCAAGGGGGAGGCACTTGAAACCAATAAGCTTTTGTTTAAATTTGATTTCAAATTTCTTGGTTTCTATTCGGAGCCTAGACGTTCAAAAATAGTACACTGACTTCCTATATATTTTGATGTTATACGTTTCATATTATATTTTTCTAAATAAAAGTTAAAAAGTCAACTTAAAAGTGTAAATATAAAGAAAAACTAAATTTATTTTCTAGTGTAAATACGCTCTATAGGAACAACATACCACAAAGCTGGTAACATTTCATATAAAAGACCAAATGATGCTGCTAGAAATCCCCCAGCAATATCATAATCTTCTGTGAACTGGAAAATAATCATCACATGCACTAAATGAACAAAAAAAAAGAGCAAAAGAGCACCAAACCAAAAGCCATTTCTGTCTTTGAGGGTTGTGTCTAGCATCATATATATAGCTAAAGCCAAAAATTTCCTAATTTCTTTTTGTATAACTATGAGGTTATGATGATTGTTATCCACACCACCAGCTCCTACGTTGTCTATATTCCTATGGTTTTGTGTGTAAATGATGAGAAATAAGCAATATAGCGTTGTAGCTAATTCTATCATAACCAGAACATGATCCCACCATTAGTTTATTATCATAAATTTTAAGATACGAGTTGGTACAACGGAGGGAGTATCTATGCGAGTCCTGTGAAGTCTGAAAATTCAGTATCACATGTCTTCTGAACCAGGTGTGGAAGGTAACAACGGTTTGGAAGCTCAAATATTTTATATGGCAAACACTCATGTGTAGCTAGTTGCCAACATCTCACATATTGCCATTGGAAATGATAGAAGTTGTGTTAGATCTGGCGAACCAGAAAATCTATAAACCATCTCATCTTTCAGTGTTCTTCTGTCCTCTAAATTTAAACATCTTCGGATTTTCTGTTTTTTCCACATTGCCTTTTGGGTAAATTTTCATACAGAAATAAAGATTTTTTTTTTTGAAAGACGAAAGATTTAGATATCTTCATACTAGAGAGAGATATTTATATTTGGATTATTTGATATGGTTTGTTAACAAAGGTTGGAGCTAAAGAGAGCCTGGCACAGATTTGAGATCTTATATATTTTATCTTCCTTTGATATGATGTACCTTTTTTTTTGCCAGAACTAGAAGAACCAAAAAAGTGAAATTTGTAGGTACATCATATAAATATGGATTTTGTAAATAAGACGAAGTACAAGTATTTAGGTGTGAAGAGAAGTTGCTTTAGATGAAGATAGTTATTTAAGGATGAAATAAATAGTAGAATATGTGGTCCAAATCCACCCATATTTGAATATGAATCAGTATTAATACTTGAAGAATCAACTCAAGTGGTATAATCATTGTAAAAAATAGTTTGGATTAAAAGATCATTAGGGAGGAAGTTTTTAAGCCATAATCCAATCAGTGCATTGATTATTTGACCTGGTCAGCCACCTGGAGAAGTGTGATGTTAGGAGTTCGTGAGGTGATTAAAAAGGCCAAAGCTGGGTCGTTGGCGATGGCCGGACAATTCGATTATGGATGGATAGGTGGTTAGGCGCGAAAACTCTTGGAACTGAAACTGTGGAGGAATTACCAGAGCATTATGCTTCTATGATTGTCTGCCAGTTTTGGGTGGATGGCAGTGGATGGGACCTTCAGCGAATTGCTCTGTATGTCTCTGAGGATACGAAGATGGAACTGTCATCGATGGTGGTTGATAATATTACCGGGACTAGAGACAGGCTGTCGTGGGGGGGGGAGAATGTGGAAGGGAAGTTCACAGTTAAATCGGCCTACGACCTGTTACGAAGAAACGATTCACCTGCACCTGATATGACGAGTTTCTATAAGCAGATTTGGTCTGTTGTAGCTCTGGAACGAATGCGTATGTTTATGTGGCTAGTGGCACATCAATCTTTCATGACAAACGCTGAGAGGTATCGCCGACACCTGAGTGATACTGAGACCTGCCAGATTTTCCAGAGAGGAGTGGAGACAATACTTCATATACTCCGCGACTGCCCTGCAATGGAGGGGATTTGGAATAGGCTTGTACCTGTGAGGAAAATGTATGATTTATTTCGAAAGTCTCTACTGTAATGGCTCTTTGACAATTTACGGGATGTAAGCAAAGTTGCAGAGATTCCTTGGAGGACATGGTTCGTAATAGCCTGTTGGTGGGGATGGAAATGGCGATGTGGGAACATATTTGGAGAGCAACGGTTGTGTAGGGATCGGGTTCAGTTTATAAAGAATCTGGTGATGGAAGCAGTGGCAGCGAACTCGAGTTGCAGAGAACAGAGGGCGAGACCGGAGCGACCGGAGCGTGTAGAGAGGATGATTTCCTGGATACCACCGAGAGTTGGGTGGTTCAAAATGAACACATATGGAGCATCAAAGGGTAATCCGGGTGTTGCTACAGCTGGAGGAGTGTTAAGGAACGGGGATGGTGAATGGGTTTATGGATTCGCGCTGCACATAGGTTTAGCGGAGTTATGGGGGGTCTACTACGGTCTGTGTTTAGCGTGGGAGAAGCAAGTGGTTCAATTAGAGTTGGAAGCGGATTCTCGGGTGGTTGTTGATTTTCTCACGACAGGGATTGGGGACTCCCATCCCATGTCCTTCCTAGTATGATTGTGCTACGGCTTTATTTTAAGGAACTGGTTGGTTCGGGTTACTCACACGCATAGGGATGCTAATTGTCTGGCAGATGGATTGGTGAACTATGCTTTATCTCTTCCTTTAGGTTTACATACTTTTACTTATGTTCCTCATGTAGTTGATCTTGTTTTGGGTGATGACATTGCTGGGTATGCGTACCCGAGGCTTGTTCTTGTGTAACTTTCTTTGTTTCTTTTAATAAGAATTGGGGTTTCCCCCACATTCACCAGACAAGAGAGAGAATATTTAGATTATTTGATATGCTTGGAATGCTAGAAATGCAAAAAAGAATTATAGAAAATAGATCTTCAATAAATATTTTCTAATGGGCTTTTCTAAGAACAGAAAGTTGGCAAATTGCAAACCATAAAGAGTGCGAGGTAGATGCACCCATACATCAAAATATTTTTGTGAGAGACTTCCCATATGACCCATTTTATCTTCACATTCCGGATTGATGCCTCTTAAAATGATCATGGGAAAGTTAGTGGACTATGATGATATTTGTGAGATAATATAGAGACCATAACTGGAGTCCGAAGATTCTGCAGAAGTCTTTCAGCATTGCATGCAAAATTGGACGACTTCTTCTAGGTCTGTAGGCCATATCCAGCTTTAGTAGAAAAAAAAACTTTTATTATATTTGATAGGAGTTGTGCAGATTTTGTTTTTAATAAGTTTTTTAGAAATTAATTTGTAAACTTTAGCAATGTTTTATTTTTTATTTTTTGTAACTTAAATATCTTAGCTAAAGGGGAAAGAGTAGAGGAGTATATATTTTTTCATGTAAATCAATAACTCTTGGTAGCAACAGTTTTCCTAAACAACTTTTCTATCAACCAAAAACGTCAATTAATATATGGTGACAAAAAAAAAAAAATTACAAAATCGATTTTCTAACGCAAAATCGCGGTTCTTCAACTTCAACACAAAATCGCGGTTCTTTTCATTCGGACACAAAATCATCATGAATTTCGTAAAATTATAACGCAAAATTGGGCTTTTTCCATTCAATCGCAAATCTCGATACCAGTCAGCGACTCAGTCTACACGAAAATTGTCGCTGTCGCAACTTGAAATCAAAATTGCGACACCAAAGTAAAATCTAATCAACTTTGTTTCCTTATATCAGAAGAATCAAAAAGTTCTTCTTTCTCGAACCTTATGGATTTAGGACCTTGAGAAAAACGAAGAAGAAGTCTTTAGCGATCAAGAGTAAAGACAGTATCTTTGTCTTCCCCAAATCCTTGTTGATCTGGTACGTTTACATCTGTAATCTCCGGATTCATCTTTCGCCACTCTCTTGCCAATGGGTTTAATCATCGGCTTCATTGTTCCGCTTCTAAAATGTTGTTTCTGATTCAAATGCAAGTTTTTCTAGGCACCCATCTCGATTTCCGTCTAATCATTGTTGCCCAAATGTCTGCACGCCAAGTGTTCGTGAAAATGCCATAACGAAAATCTCTTGAAAATTTGTTGCTCTTGTGGTTTGGATATGTCACTCAGTTCTCGTAACATAGCTCATTAGCTTCTTGTTCCTAAAATCTTTTTGAAATTTTCAAGTTTAACACAGTAAGTTTAGAGGAAGATATCCTTATTAGGATCACGAAGAGTCTTAGGTCCTAAGTATATTTGTTGAGTTGATTCTGAGAAACGCAAATGGGTATGTTCTTGTAAGAGGACTTCTAATACGATAGAAAGGGAGATATTTTATTTTTCTGGAAAGTTTATACGCTAAGCTGTTCCAAATGAGCCTATATAAATCGCATATTGCTCTCTCTGATTGAAGTAAAGATGCAGAAACACCCATGAAAAGTTCATTTCTGTTTTGACCGTTTGTGTTGGAATCGTGCTTGTGGTTACATGGTTTTCATTAGTTTCGATTTGGCTAAGCTGTGTTTTTTTTTCTTAATCTTTGGCAGAGAAAGAAGATCGTTATTGCTAGGTTAAGATGTTTCGACAGAATCAGTTATTTACATTGCTGAGGAGAAGGTTTCATTCACCGTCTAGTGATGCCCCAACGGAGACCTTAAGAAAAAGGATTTCTGATTTGCAAAAGAGTAAGAAGCGAAGGAACCCAATAAAGAACCAGTTTCTAGTTGAGGTTCCAGAATCAAGATCGTATCTGGACACAGCGACGATGCCTATGTTCCTCGCTGTGGTCGGTATTGCATTGTTTGCAAAAGTGTTAATGATGGTAAGTCTTCTACTTCCACTATCATCTATTTTTGAATGTGTCTTTCTTGTCAATGACTTGGCCTCGTTGTTGATCTGTTACGCTCCATGCTGATTTCTTCATCATTTTGGTTTGTTGCAAAGATCGATGATTCGAAATCCCAAGAAATGATTGAACGCAAGATAAAGAATGCACCACAAGGGCAAGGCACAGTGCGGATGATCGAACGTGAGGAGTGGGATGAGTTTAGAGAAGTAAGGCCAAGAACACCTTTTGAGTCCAAGCTTGCTCGCCCAAACGCGCAAATAAGAACTGGAGAGCCTGTCCGCAAGGTAAAACAAAAAAAAATGCTCTCTATTGAAATCATCATGACTTTTTTTATTACTTGCTTTATAAAAATCGTCATGCTGTTTCCTTTTTCATCAGGAGGACTTGAAGAACTGGACGATAGATGTGCTAACAAATGCACTTTCACGAACCGAAGAAAGTGTTCGTCGCGGTTCCAGTTGATTTTCATGTGTTCTTCTCAGTTAATATATATCCTGAGAATCTGGTAGTCAAAACAGTTGTTTTGTGTGTATCATCTGTGTTTGGTTCTGAGCATGAGGGACAGGTAATAAAAATAAAGTGGCAAAACTAATCCGGATGAATGGCTAAATCGAACATAATGATACGTAGTCCCTCCTTTTGTGATTAAGAAAACCGAAGACATGAATCCTGTATGTTTACGACAAAAGTATTGTAAAGAAACTGGAGGGTGGAGAGATCGGGGAAGAGAATAAATATCTGACACGATGATGCCGAAGACGAACACAGTTACACAGCTAGTGCAATAAAAATTTAAGCTAGACTTAATTTATTTATGTGACCGTAACACTCGACTATACCAATTCCGGTAAGCCGACGGAAATTTGAACTGGTTTGGTCGGTAAATTACAGGTTTTCTTTTACGTCCCTAAAGCTCCTGTCAGGGGTCTTTGGAGGGTTTAGAGAGAGTGAGTTTGACATTCTAAAATTCAGAAGTTTGTGTCTCTCTCTCTTTAATATCCTAAAACATAGTTGTATTGTACTACAAGAAGAACATCTAAAACCAATGTTGAATCTACAGTACCCCATAGACCTGAAAAGATCCACGAGACAGTTGTAACTCCATTTTTAAACGAGTTTTGAGTTATTGCTCTATTAGCACAAAGACACACTTACGCGTGTTCGAACCAGCAGCTCTTTGAGACACTTGACCAAACAACTTGTGGGCGGTGTTAAGAAGCTATCCATTTGTGAGTCTTTTGCATAAATAAACAATAACATAAGAACAGAATAGGCCTGGGCAAAAAAACCGAACCCGAAAAACCGAACCGAACCCGAACTGAAAAAGTAGAACCGAATCCGAACCGAAATTCGTAAAATACCCGAACGGGTCCTAAATTTCAATATCCGAAAACCCGAACCCGAACCCGACCCGAACCGAGAACCGAATGAGTACCCGAAATAACCGAAATACAATTATATATCTAAAATATTAATAATATTAGATTTGATATAGCTTATTTATCCTAAATTATAATTATAAATCCAAATATAATTTACTTTTAGACAAAAATAACTAAAATATCAAAAATAAATAGAATATATGAAATTTTTAGTTATATTTGTCAAATTTAATTGATTTATATTTAAATTTAACTAATTTTTATTTTCTTCTTATAAATGTTCGGGTACCCGACCCGAACCCGAATAGAACCGAACCGAACCCGAACCCGAACCGAAATTCTAAAATACCCGAATGGATCCTAAATCTTCAAACCCGAAAACCCGAAAACCCGAAACCCGAATGGACCCGACCCGAACCCGAACGGGTACCCGAACGCCCAGGCCTAGAACAGAATCCAACCAAAATTTCAAGAAAACACAGTGTGCGAGCCATGAAAGCACAAACACATGACAGGATGATGCCGAAGACGCACACAGGATTAAGAATTTCGGTTGGACTTAAGTCAGAAATCATATTGTTTCACAAGAAAGAGAGTGAGAATGAATGAAAATTCAAGTTATTTATTTTATTCGACCCTTTGTTTGCGTGACCGTAATACTCGACTAAACCGATTCCGATATATGCTTTAAACCGACTGAAATTGAACTGGTTTGGTCGGTAAATTGCGGGTTTTCTTTTGTCTGTCCCTAAGCGGGTCTTCGGAGAGGAGGACAAACCAACCGAGAGTTAGTTTGAGCTGGTGAGAAGGATCGATTTTTCCATTGAGATGATACGGCGGAGTGCTAAAGCTTTGAGATTTGTTCACCATCGTCTCCTGCAGACAGGTACCCTGAGAATTTCTTTACTCCACAACCCATTCGAATCTCTGTATCTTCTCTGCGAACGAGACTTCTCTGGTCTCACCAGCGATAGAAATCTCTCTATAAGAGAGAGGCTGAGAAGTGGGCTTGTGGGTATCAAGAAAGATGATGCTTTTGATCTGTTTCAGTCCATGATTGTGTCTCGTCCTCTTCCTACTATCATAGATTTCAACAGATTGTTTAGTGCTGTTGCCAAAACAAAAGAGTACCATCTTGCGTTAGCTCTCTCCAAGCAAGTGGAAATGAAGGGTATTGCGCATGACATCTACAGTCTGAGTATTGTTATCAATTGCTTCTGCCGATGCCGGAAACTAGGTTTTGCATTTTCTGTTATGGGTAAAGTCTTGAAACTTGGGTATGAGCCTAACACAATTACATTTACAACTTTGGTGAACGGATTATGTCTGGAGGGTAGACTTTCTGAAGCTGTGGGACTAGTTGATCGAATGTTAGAAACGGAACATAGACCAACTCTCATAACGCTTAACACTCTTGTCAATGGACTTTGTCTCAAAGGTGAAGTGTCCCAGGCTGTGGATTTAATAGATCGAATGGTGGAAAATGGATGCCAACCAGATGAAGTTACCTATGGTCCAGTTTTAAACAGAATGTGCAAGTCTGGCCAAACTTCCATGGCTTTGGATCTCCTCAGAAAGATGGAAGAAAGAAAGATGAAGCTCGATGCAGTCAAATACAGTATCATCATTGATAGTCTTTGCAAAGATGGGAGCCTTGACGATGCACTCAGCCTTTTCAATGAAATGCAAACGAAAGGTATCAAAGCAGATGTCATTACCTACAGCTCCCTCATAGGAGGCTTTTGTAGTGCCGGAAGATGGGATGTTGGTGCCCAATTGTTGAGTGACATGATCACAAGGAAAATCACCCCCGACGTCGTCACCTTCAGTGCTTTGATTGATTGTTTTGTGAAAGAGGGAAAGCTTATGGAGGCAAAACAATTGTACAAGGAGATGATCGGAAGAGGCGTAGATCCTGATACCATTACATATAGTTCTTTGATATATGGATTGTGCATGGAGAAGCGCTTAGATGAGGCCAACCAGATGCTGGACCTGATGGTTAGCAAGGGATGCTATCCTAATACCGTTACTTATAATATCCTTATAAATGGTTATTGTAAGGCTAAGCGGGTTGACGATGGTCTTAAACTCTTCCGCAACGTGTCTCTGAGAGGAGTGGTTCCCAATACAATTACTTATAGCAGTCTTATCCAAGGGTTTTGTCAATCGGGAAAACTTAATGTTGCCAAAGAACTCTTCCAAGAGATGGTTTCTCAAGGTGTTCATCCTGATATTGTGACTTACGGTATTTTGCTGGACGGCTTGTGTGACAATGGAGAATTAGAAGAGGCTTTGGAAATACTTGAAAAAATGCAGAAGTGTAATATGGATCTTGATATTGCTATCTATAGTATCATCATTCACGGGATGTGCAATGCTAGTAAAGTCGATGAAGCATGGGACTTATTCTGTAGCCTCGCTCTTAGAGGAGTGAAGCCTGATGTCAAAACATACAATGTAATGATTGGAGGACTATGCAAGAAAGGCTCTCTATCTGAAGCGGATACGTTGTTTAGAAAGATGGGAGAGGATGGGCATGCACAAGATCATTGCACATACAACACACTAATCCGAGCTCATCTCCGAGGAAGTGACGTAAACACTTCCGTTGAACTCATCGAAGGAATGAAGAGTTGTGGCTTCTCTGCAGATGCTTCCACCATGAAAATGGTTATGGATATGTTATCGAGTGGTAGATTGGACAAAAACTTTCTAGATTTGCTTTCTTGAATGCCTCATCTTTCTTATCTATGAAAAAGTACAACTAACTGGAGTATGTATACTTTGCATGTGTGGTTTAAGCTATTTAGTGCTTGTTGTTTCTTTGCAACTTGCGTTTTGTTCTCTTTTTTCTTTTTCTTTTTTTGAAATTTCTTGCACTAGTGATTTTTCTCAACTTCACCAAAAGTATATTTAATAATACATCAAGCTAATTTTTTTTTAATAATTAGTTTGCCGAGACTCTGGAGAGCTTGAAAGAGAGCAGCTCAACGGTAAGGGCTGCTTAGTTTTCTTCTCCAATGTGAACAACACTCGTGATCTCTGTGTGTGTGTGCATCAATATGACAACACTCTTCTTTGCTAAACGCAGGGAATGCGATCTTGCTGGCCAAGACACTGCAGAAATTTCCAAGTTGAATAAATATATATATCTTTGCATCTCATATCCGATATCTGCCTAAGCTACTACTACTTCACCCTCTAACCATATTACAGGTGAAAGACATCATAATCATCTCTGTCATATTCAAACCAAATGTGTATATATATATATATATGTTTTGGTTGCTTGCTCACTTGGAACTTCTTTTTTCCATTGATGTTTTTGTTTGTGGTTTTTCAGATGGGAATCGAGAGTGAAACTGAAGAGGGAAAAGCTTACAATTGTACCAATTTCTTTAGGATATAGAAACACAGAGGAATTAGTGACTTATATTTGAGATCTTACTTTTTCCATAACGATTCTATTGCACATCATTGTTATATAGTATAACTCCATTATTGTGTAACTTTACAGTTTGCCAACATTATAATTATACCTAAATCACCAAACAACAGGTATACATTGTATATGACTGAAGCCTCCTAGCATCTCAACAATTTGCTCCTACTATTATGTATTCAGCTCCAACTATATTTGAATTAATTCTCCAACTGCTGGAATTAGTCAAAGAGTGCTTCAGAATAAGTCTAAGAATCGAAGATTATCTGAGAGGAGAAGTCTTTTGGTGGAACTTGGACCCACCAAGTACTTTGCTTGTTCCAATGGAGGAGTCGGCCAATATGTGTAATGAGTTTCGAAAGCAATAAACAATTAACACATGGGACCTCATGGTGTCCGTTGAACCACGGGAATTATATATGACAAACTCCAATTAATGTGAGGTAAAACATTAGTGTGCCCATGCCACTAACTTGTAACACAACTATGACATGATAAAACTCACAAGGAACATGTACATGACAAGTGTCGTAAAAAAATAGTCTACTAGAGTGGAGTGGAGAGAGAGAGACTTGAGGTGAGAAATAAAGACGAAAGTTTAGTTCTTTCTCTTCCTGTTGCCCTCCACTGCCTTAGCTTCTCGTCTCGTCTTGTTGCTAAAGCTACAGTCTTTTCTCAGCCTTTGGACTCGGTACCTATCTGATTCTTATCTACAGTGTTGGGAGTTTTTGTTAGCCATTTAGATTGCTTCAGAGCTTTTTCTTTTCTTTCTCTCTTTTTTGCTGGCTTACAAAGTTGTCTGTCTCGGTCCAATCGTTTGAAATCTTTTCTCGGAATCGCTCGGTTTGTTGCTGCCAATAAGTTTGCTTATAAGGTGATGATGGTTTTTCACGCTGGTCAGGTGTTCGACGTATTGCCCCAATGACAATACGTCAATGGGGGCCATTGTTGCCTTGGCTTGTTTGACATTTTTATAAAAATGATTCCTTTTTTAGATATCTCATTTACTTTGTCTCATATCCTTACAGTTTGTCTCCCGCATTCACAAAGCTTATATCTTTGCTTTCAACCTTTTCATTTCTAATTGCTCTATAATCTGAATCTTCAAGGATAACTTTCATAATTTTATCCATCTGATGTGGATCTCATGTAACTTTTGCAGGCTGTCCTGAGCAAATGCTGTTTTAAAGAGGCTTCCTTTCTTGTTAAGCTGAGCACACGTCGAGTGACATGGCGGCATCAGTTTCAACCCGGTTCCTTGTTCTGCTCAAAGATTTCTCAGCCTTGAGAAAGATGTCATGGCGTTCTGCTGCATCTAACTAAAGCTCGTGTCAGGGGTCTTTGGAGGGTTTACCAACAGAGAGTGAGTTTGAGCTTGGGGAAAAGGATCAATTTTGCAGTTGAGATGATACGGCCGAGTGCTAAAGCTTCGAGATTTGTTCACCCTCGTCTCCTGGAGACAGGTACCCTGGGAACTTCTTTACTCCACAACCCATTCAAATCTTTGTATCTTCCCTGCGAACGAGACTTCTCTGCTCTCACCAGCGATAGAAATCTCTCTTATAGAGAGAGACTGAGAAGTGGGCTTGTCGATATCAAGAAAGCTGATGTTGTTGATCTGTTTCAGTCCATGATTGTGTCTCGTCCTCTTCCTACCATCATAGATTTCAATAGATTGTTTAGTGCTGTTGCCAAAACAAAGCAGTATGATCTTGTTTTAGCTCTCTCCAAGCAAATGGAAATGAAGGGTATTGCGCATGGCATCTACACTCTGAATATTATAATTAATTGCTTCTGCCGATGCCGGAAACTTGGTTTTGCATTTTCTGTTATGGGTAAAATCTTGAAACTTGGGTATGAGCCTGACACAATCACATTTTCAACTTTGGTAAACGGATTATGTCTGGAGGGTAGACTTTGTGAAGCTGTGGCACTAGTTGATCGAATGTTAGAAACAGAACATAGACCAACTCTCGTAACGCTTAACACTCTTGTCAATGGACTTTGTCTCAAAGGTGAAGTGTCCCAAGCTATGGATTTAATAGAGAGAATGGTGAAAAATGGATGCCAACCAAGTGAAGTTACCTATGGTCCAGTTTTAAATAGAATGTGCAAGTCCGGCCAAACTTCCATGGCTTTGGATCTGCTCAGAAAGATGGAAGAAAGAAAGATGAAGCTCGATGCAGCCAATTACAATATCATCATCGATAGTCTTTGCAAAGATGGGAGCCTCGACGATTCACTAAGCCTTTTCAATGAAATGGAAATGAAAGGTATCAAAGCAGATGTCATTACCTACAACTCCCTCATAGGAGGCTTTTGTAGTGCCGGAAGATGGGATGTTGGTGCCCAATTGTTGAGTGACATGATCACAAGGAAAATCACCCCCGACGCCGTCACCTTCAGTGCTTTGATTGATTGTTTTGTGAAAGAGGGAAAGCTTATGGAAGCAAAACAATTGTACAAGGAGATGATCGGAAGAGGCATAGATCCTAATACCATTACATATAATTCTTTGATATATGGATTGTGCATGGAGAAGCGCTTAGATGAGGCCAACCAGATGCTGGACCTGATGGTTAGCAAGGGATGCGATGATCCTAATACCGTGACTTATAGTACCCTTATAAATGGATATTGTAAGGCTAAGCGGGTTTACGATGGTCTTAAACTCTTCCGCAACGTGTCTCTGAGAGGAGTGGTTCCCAATACAATTACTTATAGCAGTCTTATACAAGGGTTTTGTCAATCGGGAAAACTTAATGTTGCCAAAGAACTCTTCCAAGAGATGGTTTCTCAATGTGTTCATCCTAATATTGTGACTTACGGTATTTTGCTGGATGGGTTGTGTGACAATGGAGAGCTAGAAGAGGCATTGGGAATACTTGAGAAAATGCAGAAGTGCAATATGGATCATGATATTGCTATCTATAACATCATCATTCACGGGATGTGCAATGCAAGTAAAGTCGATGAAGCATGGGACTTATTCTGTAGCCTCCCTCTTAGAGGAGTGAAGCCTGATGTCAAAACATACAATATAATGATTGGAGGACTATGCAAGAAAGGCTCGCTTTCTGAAGCGGTTACGTTATTTAGAGAGATGGAAGAGGATGGGATTGCCCCAGATCATTTTACATACAACACACGTATCAGGGCACATCTCCGAGCTAGTGACGTAACCACTTCCGTTGAACTCATCGAAGAAATGAAGAGTTGTGGCTTCTCTGCAGATGCTTCCACCATGAAAATGGTTATGGATATGTTATACAGTGGTAGATTGGACAAAGGCTTTCTAGATATGCTTTCTTGAATGTCTCATCTTTCTTATCTATGAAAAAGTACAACTAAGTGGAGTATGTATACTTTGCATGTGTGGTTTAAGCTATTTAGTGCTTGTTATTTCTTTGCAACTTGCGTTTTGTTCTCTTGTTTCTTTTTCTTTTTTTTTTGAAATTTCTTGCACTAGTGATTTTCTCAACTTCACCAAAAGTATATTTAATAATACGCTAATTTTTTTTTTTAATAATTAGTTTGCCGAGACTTTGGAGAGCTTGAAAGAGAGCAGCTCAACGGTAAAGGGCTTACTTAGTCTTCTTCTCCAATGTGAACAACACTCGTGATCTCTGTGTGTGTGTGCATCAATATGACAACACTCTTCTTTGCTAAACGCAGGGAATGCGATCTTGCTGGCCAAGACACTGCAGAAATTTCCAAGTTGAATAAATATATATATATATCTTTGCATCTCATATCCGATATCTGCCTAAGCTACTACTACTTCACCCTCTAACCATATTACAGGTGAAAGACATCATAATCATCTCTGTCATATTCAAACCAAATGTGTATATATATATATATGTTTTGGTTGCTTGCTCACTTGGAACTTCTTTTTCCCATTGATGTTTTTGTTTGTGGTTTTTCAGATGGGAATCGAGAGTGAAACTGAAGAGGGAAAAGCTTACAATTGTACCAATTTCTTTAGGATATAGAAACACAGAGGAATTAGTGACTTATATTTGAGATCTTACTTTTTCCATAACGATTCTATTGCACATCATTGTTATATAGTATAACTCCATTATTGTGTAACTTTACAGTTTGCCAACATTATAATTACACCTAAATCACCAAACAACAGGATTACATTGTATATGACTGAAGCCTCCTAGCATCTCAACAATTTGCTCATACTATCATGTATTCAGCTCCAACTATATTGGAACAAATTCTCCAACTGCTGGAATTAGTCAAAGAGTGCTTCAGAATAAGTCTAAGAATCGAAGATTATCTGAGAGGAGAAGTCTTTTGGTGGAACTTGGACCCACCAAGTACTTTGCTTGTTCCAATGGAGGAGTCGGCCAATATGTGTAATGAGTTTCGAAAGCAATAAACAATTAACACATGGGACCTCATGGTGTCCGTTGAACCACGGGAATTATATATGACAAACTCCAATTAATGTGAGGTAAAACATTAGTGTGCCCATGCCACTAACTTGTAACACAACTATGACATGATAAAACTCACAAGGAACATGTACATGACAAGTGTCGTAAAAAAATAGTCTACTAGAGTGGAGTGGAGAGAGAGAGACTTGAGGTGAGAAATAAAGACGAAAGTTTAGTTCTTTCTCTTCCTGTTGCCCTCCACTGCCTTAGCTTCTCGTCTCGTCTTGTTGCTAAAGCTACAGTCTTTTCTCAGCCTTTGGACTCGGTACCTATCTGATTCTTATCTACAGTGTTGGGAGTTTTTGTTAGCCATTTAGATTGCTTCAGAGCTTTTTCTTTTCTTTCTCTCTTTTTTGCTGGCTTACAAAGTTGTCTGTCTCGGTCCAATCGTTTGAAATCTTTTCCCGGAATCGCTCGGTTTGTTGCTGCCAATAAGTTTGCTTATAAGGTGATGATGGTTTTTCACGCTGGTCAGGTGTTCGACGTATTGCCCCAATGACAATACGTCAATGGGGGCCATTGTTGCCTTGGCTTGTTTGACATTTTTATAAAAATGATTCCTTTTTTAGATATCTCATTTACTTTGTCTCATATCCTTACAGTTTGTCTCCCGCATTCACAAAGCTTATATCTTTGCTTTCAACCTTTTCATTTCTAATTGCTCTATAATCTGAATCTTCAAGGATAACTTTCATAATTTTATCCATCTGATGTGGATCTCATGTAACTTTTGCAGGCTGTCCTGAGCAAATGCTGTTTTAAAGAGGCTTCCTTTCTTGTTAAGCTGAGCACACGTCGAGTGACATGGCGGCATCAGTTTCAACCCGGTTCCTTGTTCTGCTCAAAGATTTCTCAGCCTTGAGAAAGATGTCATGGCGTTCTGCTGCATCTAACTAAAGCTCGTGTCAGGGGTCTTTGGAGGGTTTACCAACAGAGAGTGAGTTTGAGCTTGGGGAAAAGGATCAATTTTGCAGTTGAGATGATACGGCCGAGTGCTAAAGCTTCGAGATTTGTTCACCCTCGTCTCCTGGAGACAGGTACCCTGGGAACTTCTTTACTCCACAACCCATTCAAATCTTTGTATCTTCCCTGCGAACGAGACTTCTCTGCTCTCACCAGCGATAGAAATCTCTCTTATAGAGAGAGACTGAGAAGTGGGCTTGTCGATATCAAGAAAGCTGATGTTGTTGATCTGTTTCAGTCCATGATTGTGTCTCGTCCTCTTCCTACCATCATAGATTTCAATAGATTGTTTAGTGCTGTTGCCAAAACAAAGCAGTATGATCTTGTTTTAGCTCTCTCCAAGCAAATGGAAATGAAGGGTATTGCGCATGGCATCTACACTCTGAATATTATAATTAATTGCTTCTGCCGATGCAGGAAACTCGGCTTTGCTTTTTCTATTATGGGGAAGATCTTGAAAGCTGGGTATGAGCCTGACACAATCACATTTTCAACTTTGGTAAATGGATTATGTCTCGAGGGTAGACTTTCTGAAGCTGTGGCACTAGTTGATCGGATGTTAGAAACGGAACATAGACCAAATCTCGTAACGCTTAACACTCTTGTCAATGGACTTTGTCTCAAAGGTGAAGTGTCCCAAGCTGTGGATTTAATTGATCGAATGGTGGAAAATGGATGTCAACCAGATGAAGTTACCTATGGTCCAGTTTTAAACAGAATGTGCAAGTCCGACCAAACTTCCATGGCTTTGGATCTGCTCAGAAAGATGGAAGAACGAAAGATGAAGCTCGGTGCAACCAACTACAATATTATAATTGATAGCCTTTGCAAAGATGAGAGCCTGGACGATTCACTCAGCCTTTTCAATGAAATGGAAATGAAAGGTATCAAAGCTGATGTTGTTACCTACAGCTCTCTCATAGGAGGCTTTTGTAGTGCCGGAAGATGGGATGTTGGTGCCCAATTGTTGAGTGACATGATCACAAGGAAAATCACCCCCAACGTCGTCACCTTCAGTGCTTTGATTGATTGTTTTGTGAAAGAGGGAAAGCTTATGGAGGCAAAACAATTGTACAAGGAGATGATCGGAAGAGGCATAGATCCTGATACCATTACATATAGTTCTTTGATATATGGATTGTGTATGGAGACGCGCTTAGATGAGGCCAACCAGATGCTGGACCTGATGGTTAGCAAGGGATGCGGTCCTAATACCGTGACTTATAATATCCTTATAAATGGATATTGTAAGGCTAAGCGGGTTGACCATGGTCTTAAACTCTTTCGTAACATGTCTCTGAGAGGAGTGGTTCCCAATACAATTACTTATAGCAGTCTTATCCAAGGGTTTTGTCAATCTGCAAAACTCAATGTCGCCAAAGAACTCTTCCAGGAGATGGTTTCTCATGGTGTTCATCCTGATATTGTGACTTACGGTATTTTGGTGGACGGCTTGTGTGACAATGGAGAATTAGAAGAGGCTTTGGAAATACTTGAAAAAATGCAGAAGTGTAATATGGATCTTGATATTGCTATCTATAGTATCATCATTCACGGGATGTGCAATGCTAGTAAAGTCGATGAAGCATGGGACTTATTCTGTAGCCTCCCTCTTAAAGGAGTGAAGCCCAATGTCAAAACATATACTATAATGATTGGAGGACTATGTAAGAAAGGGTCGCTGTCTGAAGCGGGCTTATTGCTTAGGAAAATGGGAGAGGATGGGCATGCACCAAATCATTGTACATACAACACACTAATCCGAGCTCATCTCCGAGCTAGTGACGTAACCACTTCCGTTGAACTCATCGAAGAAATGAAGAGTTGTGGGTTCTCTGCAGATGCTTCCACCATGAAAATGGTTATGGATATGTTATCGAGTGGTAGATTGGACAAAAGCTTTCTAGATATGCTTTCTTGAATGCCTCATCTTATCTATGAGGAAGTCTTCCTTTGGTGTTTTTCAGCTATTGGGGCTGTTTAGTTGAAGCCAACTTTGTTTGTCCACATCTAAATAGAGCATGCTGTCTTCCCTTTCATATTGCTTCCTTTCTTCCTATTTTCTTGTTTGAATTCAAGCTATGTATTGAGTTCATCATATGCTTTATTGACGATAATACTTTTGGTTTATGCATTGTCGATTTTGTTTTCTTTTTTTCTTGTTTTGCTATATCCTTTTAGTTTTAACATGGTAATGTAGCTGCAACATGAGAAAATGGAAGACATATTCACAATTCCTTTAGTACGACCATAAGGATTCATAGCCTTTAACTCAAAAGTCTTCCATGCATGGGATTTTCTCAGGTTGTCCATATACAGTTGCAGATGATGAAACACCATCTGTATATCCTACCCAACAGCAGCACACCAATGTAAAATCGAACAAGGAAGTAAAAGATGAAACAAAACATTTTCTGCAGCTGTAAAAATCCTTTCTAAACATTTTCTGCAGATGGTTTCATACAGATTGATTGTTCCGACCAAGTTATTGTCAAAGTAACAGAGGGTTCCCAACACTTTCACCCACAATAGAAGAAAAGAAGTTACCTTTCTCAATCTTGTCTTGCATTACAATATCATCAAACAGTTACTGAGTGGTGACCAACCTTGGTTCAGTGGTGACTAAATCTTGTAAGTTTTGTGAAGTGTTCCCATACTGGAGATTTTTGAGTTCATTTTCTTTTTCAGGTGGAACATGTTGAGCCTGAGAAGTATCTTCAGGTTTTGTAGAAAGAATCTTTCTTTTGCTTTGACTATCAACTGCTTCTTTATCCATATGAACATTATTAGGATTTTGAGATGAAGAATCCATCTGTAAACAAGAAGAAAAGAACAGATTAAGAGAAAAGATCAAAGTAACTATCATAGAAGAAGAAAACGTAGGCTAGAATTATTAGCGATTGCTAATCAATCCAAATAAACAATAACACACACTAAACAAATTGAAGTGGGCTCACATTAGTCACATATTTTAATGTAAGAGACGAACAAAAAAATTACAATGACAGTAAAATGGGAATGTTCCTTTATCCTAAGGTTGGGCAAGAGACGTAGATTCATGTAATATGGTTATTAAAGTCATAAAAAAATAAAAAAATGATGTAAATTTGGAATTACTACATACACACAAATAAGAAGTAAAAAATAGCTCTAAACCAATACAACACAAACTCAAGTAAACTCTCAGATTTACAGTAGGCACTACCAAACTCAAACACACAAAGTGAAAGCGCTTTATCATCTACGGCAACAATGATTGAGTTGGTGACAGCATTGTAGTTCTAATAATATTAAACCGTCTTCTATCATTTTACTTATATGTTTCTCCAAAGCATGAGAGCAAGCATCTACATACTACTGATATTAAACAATAGAGAGTAAGAATTTCAAAGTAAAACCATCTTTAGTAAGCAAGATTCAGTGGTATTGACCAAAATAACAACTTAGAAATCAGACGAGAAACGTATATTATCTACTTGAAGCTAGTTACTGCAGAAACCATAAAGAGTTAAGGTAGAAGAAGGTTCCATTTTCCAGGACCAACCTTAACTGTGTTGAGTAATAAAAAAGCACAAGTAATCAATCACGATTACTCTTTACTTTCTCGTCTTCATGTTTTCTTTTGTCCCATCTGCAACCCAATTATTTGTCTGTCTACTCATTACGTTTTTGTTATCCAATGTTCTGAGTATTATTATTATTATTCGTATTTGATGCATTTTCTAATGTTATTGGTCTTTTCCATGATGGTGCAACTCTCCAGAAACTACTATTTTCACTTAGTTAGATCAGTCCATGTAACTGAAGCTAGCCAATGGCTTGAAGCCTTGAAGAACCCATAAAATAAAAATCGAGAATCCAATAGGAACAGTCAAAACCTAAACAAACCCTTTCGTGTTTTTTGGCTTATTCGAACCCGGATGGGGTTTTTCGGTTCAAATTCAGGTTTGGATTTCGGTTCCGGACAATATGCGCATGCCTACACTGGATGCTACGATTATTGGCCGATAGGAATCATAACAATTGCTCAAAATTCACGCATTTCATCAAAATCATTAAACATGCATCAAAATTACTTCGTGTAATTATCATAACAATATATATATATATATATATATATATATATTGTGATTGGTAACGGGTATAACTATAAACCACTAATAAAAATTAAAAATTGACGTTTTCATGTGCCCAACACAAATTAAGCTTGCCCGCAATTTTAGGTGTCGTGGCGCGAAGCAAGTCTCTGTTGACTTGTGTGCGGGGTCCCACTGAATGACAAATACAAACATAAGAGCGTCCACGTGTCTCTCCATTCTCCGAGTGCCACGTGCCTATCCATCTGCAGACTGCCACGTGTCCATCCGCGTACTCGCGAATTGGTTTATTCCGAAAACCACGGGAGAAGACAGAGTCCACAGCTTTGATTTTGATATTCAAAAGTTTCGAAGATTATACACACTTTCCCTTTTTATTTTCCAGGAATCCGATTCGATAGAAATCCACAAGAAAACTTGAGATCAATTCGATTTTCCACGGAGGTATTTTCGATTCCTTAACCTTCTTCCTCTTCATCATTTGGATTCTGTTTTTGTATTTTAATTTAGATTTTTCTCGATCGATCATCGCCTCATCGGATCTAGTAGATAATGGAAGATCCTGGAGGGAATCCATCGTTTACGGAGAAGTTCAAAAGCAGTGAATATGGACTCTACGGGATCGTAGCAGGCGGAATCGCGGCTCTACTAGTACCGGTATTGCTCTCGGTGGTGTTGAACGGAAGCAAAAAGGGGAAAAAGAGAGGCGTTCCGGTGAAAGTATCCGGCGAGGAAGGTTACGCGATGCGTCATGCTCGAGGCCCTGATTTGGTTGAAGTTCCTTGGCCAGGAGCTACAACGTTAGCTGCTTTGTTCGAGCAGGCTTGTAAGAAACACTCGAACAATCGATTTCTTGGGACTAGAGAGTTCTTAGATAAAGAGATCGTTACGGCTAGTGATGGAAGGAAGTTTGAGAAGTTTCATCTTGGTGAGTATCAATGGCAGAGTTACGCTGAGGTCTTTGAACGTGTTCGTAACTTTGCCTCGGGGCTTGTTGGTGTTGGACATAATGTTGATACTCGTGTCGCTATCTTTTCGGATACTCGAGCGGAGTGGTTTATCGCGTTTCAGGTTTCGTTACTTAACTTTGGTTGGATTGATGAATTGTTATTCATGAGCTCAGTTGATGAATTGTTTTTTTGCGAATTTTCAGGGATGTTTCAGGCAGAGCATAACAGTTGTTACTATTTATGCTTCTTTAGGAGAGGAGGCTTTGATTTACTCACTCAATGAGGTTGGTGTGTGTGTGTGTGAAGTTTCTTTTTTTTTTGTGTTTAATTGCTAGCCTTTAGTGATGTACCTCTGAATATTTGGTATTGTATTGTTGACAGACTCAAGTATCGACCTTGATATGCGACTCAAAACAACTTAAGAAGTTGTCTGCGATACAGTCAAGCTTGAAAACTGTAAAGAACATTATTTACATCGAAGAAAATGGAGTAGATGTTGATTCTAGTGACGTGAATAGTCTGAGTGACATCACTGTTTCGTCGATCTCTGAAGTTGAGAAACTGGGGAAGGAGAGTCCTGTTCCACCTATCTTACCTTCGAAGAATGGAGTTGCTGTTATAATGTTTACCAGTGGTAGTACCGGTCTACCAAAGGTGTGTGTTGGACTGTGTCTTCTCTCTTAGTTATGTTATTTGTGTGTGTCCTAACCATTTGTGCGCGTTCACTCAGGGCGTTATGATTACCCACGGGAATCTTGTCGCAACTGCTGCAGGAGTTATGAAGGTGATTCCAAAGCTGGATAAGAATGACACGTATATTGCATACTTACCTTTGGCTCATGTGTTTGAGCTGGAAGCTGAGGTATGTTTCTTTGCTCATTCTCCCTCTCTTTAGAACTGCTACCTTTTTCTCTTACTCTTTCTTACCAAATCATGGTTTGTCAGATTGTGGTCTTTACATCAGGTTGTGCCATCGGTTATGGCTCAGCAATGACTTTAACTGACACTTCAAATAAAATTAAGAGAGGAACCAAAGGAGATGTTTCAGTTCTAAATCCAACTATCATGACTGCAGTTCCAGCTATTCTGGATCGTGTCCGAGAAGGAGTTCTAAAAAAGGTACCATCTTAGTAGCGACAACGAATCTTGTGCGTGTATTTCCTGTTACTTACTAGGTCAGTGTACGTAATGATGTAGGTTGAGGAAAAGGGAGGAATGGCAAAGACCCTCTTTAACTTTGCATACAAGCGCCGTTTAGCAGCTGTGGATGGAAGTTGGTTTGGTGCCTGGGGTTTGGAGAAAATGTTTTGGGATACTCTCGTCTTCAAAAAGATACGCGCTGTGCTTGGAGGGCGCATCCGATTTATGCTCTGTGGAGGGGCTCCTCTGTCTCCTGATTCCCAACGTTTCATCAATATCTGCATGGGGTAAGGGAATCCTCCTTTGTCGTCTCATTTGACATTTGCATACGAGTCTTGTCGCATGTTGGCATTAAAAGTCGTTTGTGACATTTTTTAACGTTATTAGTGTGACGTTAGTATGTTAGAATTTGAACCCGTTGTCATTTACTTGCTGGAACTCATGTGGTATGTGCTTTATCTGTATTCGTCCTAGAAACTTCACAATGCTTGGGCTTAGTTTGTTCTGATTGTGCGCATTTGTTTTGCGTTAGAGCTCCCATCGGTCAAGGATATGGATTGACCGAAACGTGTGCTGGAGCTACGTTCTCTGAGTGGGACGACCCTGCTGTTGGCCGCGTCGGACCACCACTTCCATGCGGCTACATTAAGGTTTGCAACAATGCGTTCACTCCACAATAGTCTTCTGTGTAAAACTTGTTGTAATCACGAGTAACAAGCTTCATCTTGCAGCTTGTTTCTTGGGAAGAAGGTAACTATCGAGTTTCAGACAAACCAATGCCTCGAGGGGAGATTGTGGTAGGTGGTAACAGTGTAACAGCAGGTTACTTCAACAATCAAGAAAAAACCGATGAGGTTTACAAGGTAAAAACGAGAGCTTTAGTTATTTCCGCTTGCTGTATGGATCTCTGATTATCAACATGACGATTTCAGGTTGATGAGAAGGGCACGAGGTGGTTCTACACAGGAGACATTGGGAGATTCCACCCTGATGGATGTCTTGAAGTTATTGACCGAAAGAAAGATATCGTCAAACTTCAACACGGGGAATACGTATCCCTTGGAAAGGTTTTGCCCATTAACAAAAAACCTCAAAATCTAAAGTAAATGATTCTACGATCAAATCTCCTCATGCTTTTGTACTGTGTGGATCATAATTTAACCAGGTGGAGGCAGCTTTGGGCTCAAGCAATTACGTTGACAACATTATGGTACACGCAGACCCAATGAACAGCTACTGTGTAGCTCTTGTGGTTGCATCACACGGAGCATTGGAGAAATGGGCAGAGGAAGCTGGAGTTAAATACAGCGACATCTCTGAGCTATGTGAGAACAATGAAGCAGTTAAAGAGGTTCACCAGTCTCTTACCAAGGTTTGTATTTCAACACCTCCTGTCTTTTATTTGATCTCACAGTTACAAACACCTGCTAAAATGTGTTCCGTTCCAGGCAGCAAAAGCGGCAAAGCTCGAAAAGTTTGAAATTCCAGCAAAGATTAAGTTATTGTCGGAGCCGTGGACACCAGAGTCGGGTCTAGTCACAGCTGCTCTCAAGATAAAGAGAGAGCAAATAAAGTCCAAGTTCAAAGATGAACTCAACAAGTTGTATGCCTAAAAAAATTTATATATTACTTGTGACAAACTTGAAGTTTGACTTCCCTTTTCATTGACATCTATAGTAAACTTTGTTTACGAGGGGTCTGGTTTCTCTCCCCTTTTAATATGTCTCATTCCAATTCCATCAATAACGGAGCAAATCATTGTGGGTACTGAATCTAAAGATACACGAGCTGTAGTATCATTCACGCATCAGAAATTTGAGACAAATCAAATCGTGATAGTGAGAACTGATGTTGCTATTGACTTGTGTCAGAAGATGAAGCAGAATCTGTTGTCTCAGACAACGCTGGTCGTAGGAGAAGATACAAAGAAGGTCCCAAGAATGGTACTACTGATACAGGTAATAGCCAACGGCCTTTATCAAACCTGAAAGCAAGGAAGTGCGTTAAAGGTGAAAAACCGGAAATGGGTTTTTAAGCAGAACGCTGTAAAATAAGAACTCACCATTTTCTGGTGGTCATGTCATTGTAAACCCAGAACGGAGCAAAAGCAGACAGTAAACAGAAATCAAGACTCGTGACATGAATCTGCATTTTTTTTGTGACAAGGATTAAGTCATGTAATGTTGAAATATGAGCAAGTTTCATTTTCTTGGGACTTACGAATTTGCTCTCTCGAAAGTACTGATAAAACTCTTTCCAGTCACCTGCGTTCCCAACTACTGCATATAGAATTATACCCAGTCCTGCAACAAGAGTCACCTGAATCATAACATAAGTAAACCTTTTGTGACTTTTTCCATTTCCTTGTGAATGCAGTGATGATAACTGATGATTCTAGATCAAAGACTTACCCCAGCAGTTACTTTTGATTCCAGAACATTCAGAGGCCATTGTCTAAGTTCAGACTCTGAAACAGGAGGAGAAGGAGGGTTCCACAGTGCAAAATAAGGTAACAGAGCATAGACGCCACCAAAGAAGGAAAGCACAACGAAAGGCCATGCCTGAGTTTTACTGACGCAAGGAACCAAAGTGATCTGAGACTTCTTTAACTCTCTAAACTCAAGCAACAAAAGGAAGGCATGATAGATTATTATTACCTGCGACCTGTAGGAAGTAAGAGCATACCGTAGACCAAAGGCCATAAACCCATTATGTACCATAACCCAACAAGTATCTGGTTCATTCTAAAACCATCTTCACCTTTCAAATTCAGCAGCTTTTTCAGAAAGTACAAGTCTTGTGTCTGCAAGAAAAAGCATTATAATTGAAAGACAAACTACCAACATTTCAAAAATCTGGATTAGTAATAATCTGAAATGATTCAAGATTGTGTTTTTACTGGTGTTTGGTCAGGAGCAAGATTGAAGCAATAGTAGAGAAGCGCACCCCAGAGCGCGAAAAGCAATACTGAGCTCGTCCAATCTCTTCCTTCATTTTGGATTTCAGTTTTGTCTGGATCTGGGTTGTTTAGTGAGCTCTTGCAAACATGGAAGAGACCATTTTTCTCGTGTTTCGGGAACCGCCTGATGTTGCGAAGGAGGATTTTGTCGGGTTTCAGAAAAGGTGAAGAAGGTATTGATTGTGCAACGGTTTGGTTTCGGTTTAGGGATGCCCTTAGGGTTTGGGATTGTCTTGAGGGTTTTAGAGGAGGAAGACGAGAGAAGTTGCAGGAGATGAGGTTAATGCTTTCCAACATTTTCTTCTTTCTCTTCCTCCAATTTCGTAGAGTTTGTTAGGAAAAAAAAATTTTGATTTCACTTAGGCATGGATGTTTTTAATTTTAACCCACACTAGACCCGAACCCGCGCGTCGGCGCGCGGAATATGATTAATAATTTTGCTATTAAAAACATACATTTATTTTATTTATAAATTTTTTTTGATATAACTATAATTTATAAAAAAAAATTAAACTATACTTTAAAGTTATGGTGTGAATTCATAAATTATTTTGTCGTACTGTGAGAGGGCGGGATGATTATCGTGGAAATTTCAAAAATGCACTTTCTTTTGTACATTTTTTCAGTTTTGCATTTCTAAAGAAGACATTTTAATTTTTACACTCTTTTATAAAGCTTTATAAACTCTTAAATTTTTTTAGGGCAAATCTTCCATTAGGGTAAACAATTCAGAGTTTGAGTTTTAGGGTTTACGATTTAGGGTTTAGTGTTTACGATTTAGGGTTTAGGGTTTAATATTTAGGGTTTAGGGTTTAGATTCAAAAATCCTTAAAATTTAGGGTTTAGGGTTTTGATTCACAAATCCTAAACCCTAAATCATAAACCCTAAACCCTAAATCATCTATTTGGTAAACCCGTTAAATATATAATCGAATAATATAAATATTGAATAATTTTTAATATTTTACTTTTATTAAACTGAAAATATATCAATCTAATTTCTAATAGGAAATGAATGCAGTTTCACATTTATAAAAGTAAAATAAGTTAATCAGTTAGTTTAATATGTTATGTATCAAATATTCATTTCTAAACTAAAAATATATATTAAAATTTATGAAATATATCTATATATTACAAAATCTAATATTAAAATTATTTATATATAGTTAAATCTTGTTGCATAATTTGTTTACCATAATATCTAAAATCTAATTTTTCTACTATAGATGTATCATATAATTTACTGCATTTTATCCCGTTAGCGAACAACTTTTCTATTTTGTTTTTCGTTATTTTAACTCATTTTATAGTGGTATACAACCTTTCAAAGTTTGATAATTAACCGTGCAATAAAAATCATTTCGTAAAAACATCAATCCCAACCCGTCCATCAGATTATCAAGTAACATAAATATTGAATAATTTATAACATTTAAAATTTATTAAACTAAAAGCTTTTATCTAATTCTAAATTAAATAATTTGTGTACTAAGTTATTTTATTTATATTTACCACTTGATTTAATAATTTAACCATACTTATGAAATATATATATAATATATATATATATATATAGGGTTTCCATTTTTCGTTTTATAGATATATATTTATTTTAGTATTTTCACAATTAATAGTATTTTGAAAAAATTTGAAGAAGATGAAATATATGAAAGATATTTATTTTAGATTATGTTATATCTCAACCCGTTCAACTGAAATAAATTTTATCCCGTTAGCGAACAACTTAATTTTTCTACTATAGATGTATCATATAATTTACTATATTTTATCCCGTTAGCGAACAACTTTTCTATTTTATTTTTCGTTATTTTAACTCATTTTATAGTGGTATACAATCTTTCCAAGTTTGATAATTAACTGTGCAATAAAAATCATTTTGTAAAAACAGCAATCCCAACCCGTCCATAAGATTATCAATTAACGTAAATATTGAATAATTTATAACATTTGAAATTTATTAAACTAAAATCTTTTATCTAATTCTAAATTTAAATAATTTGTGTACTAAGTTATTTTATTTATATTTACCACTTGATTTAATAATTTAACCATACTTATGAAATATATATATATATATATATATATATATATAGGGTTTCCATTTTTCGTTTTATAGATATATATTTATTTTAGTATTTTCACAATTAATAGTATTTTGAAAAAATTTGAAGAAGATGAATATATGAAAGATATTTATTTTAGATTATGTTATAATCTCAACCCGTTCAACTGAAATAAATTTTATCCCGTTAGCGAACAACTTAATTTTTCTACTATAGATGTATCATATAATTTACTATATTTTATCCCGTTAGCGAACAACTTTTCTATTTTATTTTTCGTTATTTTAACTCATTTTATAGTGGTATACAATCTTTCCAAGTTTGATAATTAACTGTGCAATAAAAATCATTTTGTAAAAACAGCAATCCCAACCCGTCCATAAGATTATCAATTAACGTAAATATTGAATAATTTATAACATTTGAAATTTATTAAACTAAAATCTTTTATCTAATTCTAAATTTATATAATTTGTGTACTAAGTTATTTTATTTACATTTACCACTTGATTTAATAATTTAACCATACTTATGAAATATATATATATATTATATGGTTTCCATTTTTCGTTTTATAGATATATATTTATTTTAGTATTTTCACAATTAATAGTATTTTGAAAAAAATTGAAGAAGATGAAATATATGAAAGATATTTATTTTAGATTATGTTATAATCTCAACCCGTTCAACTGAAACAAATATTAATCCGAACCCGTTAATTATATAATCGAATAATATAAATATTGAATAATTTTATATTTTTTATTAAACTGAAAATATATCAATCTAATTTCTAATTTGAAATGAATGCAGTTTCACATTTATAAAAATAAAATAAGTTAATCTGTTAGTTTAATATGTTATGTATCAAATATTCATTTCTAAACTAAAAATATATATTAAAATTTATGAAATATATCTATATATATCTATATATTACGAAATCTAATATTAAAATTATTTATATATAGTCAAATCTTGTTACATAATTTTTTCCCATAATATCTAAAATCCAATATTTTTAAAAGGAAATTTCCATTTTGTTTGATTTAAAAAGATATCATGTGATTTAGTTTTGATTTATTTTTGATTTAAATTTTAAGCATAATCAGTAACATAATTAATACCTAATGAATTGGTCCAAGGGTTCAAACAACCTTGTTTAGGTAGATGTATCCTCCCTTAATAGTATAGATGTCGTTAGTTAAAAAAGAAAATTGAAAAACAAAATTATTTTCCTAGCAAAACATTAATCATCCCATTAATCATTATTACTTTCACGTAAAATAGTTTTATTAACTTAACTATGATTTTTTTCTTTTTTCGTCTTTCTAACTTTACTATACATGAATTTTTTTAATTCTGACACTAAAAACATATAAATAAAGCAATAAATATTAAATATTAAATATACCAATAAGAACATTTTCTTATAAATCTTATTATTTTAAATTCTTTTTTAAAAAGTTGTCTGTGCTATAATTTTTAAAAATGAAAATGGTCTACGTATAGTGCGGATATTCACCTAGTATTATAATTATCCGATGATTCTGGTTTATAACCAAATAGAGAACCAAATAGCTATTCCGGTATCCAAAATACAATTTATTTATTTTAGAAATAACTGAATAACTAAAAAAATAACATAAGTTATAAGCTAAATAATTATTATCTAAAGATATCTAAAAATTATTCGAAAAAACAAATTACAAAAAACTGAATTATTCAAAATTACCAGAATATGTTAAATTACAAGAATATGTTTATCTAAAATATCAAAAATTACCCGGCTTATCTGATATTCTACTTGAGTCATTCGAATTACCTGATATGTTTATCCAAATTATTCGAAATTATTCGAATAAACTGAAATTTATTCGAAATAGGTGATTGATATATTCTTTAACTGTTAGAAGGTGATAACTTATTCACAGTGAAGGGGTGATTAATGATAAACCTCAATCAATGTAAGCACTTAGTTAGATAACTTAATATATATTGTAAAAATACTAATACTTAATGAAACAATTATTCAGTAGTTTTTTCAACATCAAGCTCTCTAGCAATATATTCATATATCATATAAAAAAATGATTTAGTTTTTTTTCTCAGTTATCTGTTTGTATAGGTTTTTTTCTTTTACTAGTTCTATTTTGTATTGGAAAAATGATGAAAATGACATAAAACATCATTTTGTTTTCAAACTAACCTAAAAGATTTTTTTTGATTGCAAAAGTATACTTCAGGGCTAAGAAAATTACCATTTGACACTTAATGACCAGACAAAAAATCGGATGCTTTTTTTACGTTTAAGTCCCTGTGAAATCTAAAACTTTCAATAGAAGTGTACTTTTCAGACTTCTCTAGAAGTCTGCATTCTAATTATATCTTAAATTAAATTATAAAATTAGTGAAAAAGAATTTGATTAAAGCTATTTCTATACATAATCAAGACACAAACAAATATGATTCATGAAAATTAAAATTTCATAAAAGTGATTAAAACTAAATATAGAAAGATAAAATAGGTAATCTTTCTATGTTTTACGATGCAGAAGTCTGAATCCTAATTTTATCTTAAATTTAAATTATAAAATTGGAAAAAAATAATATGGTTAGAGCTATTTCTATACATAATATAGGAAAAAATAAGTAGGATGCAAGAAAAATAAATTTTTATAAAATTGATTAAAACAAAACCGAAAAAGATAAAATAGACAACTCTTCTAATGGATGAGGGTCGAGAGTTGGGGTTTTGAGTTGTTTGATATAGGTTTTAGGATAAAATGTCCAAACATGTAGGGGTAGATTTTGAGTTTATTATTTTTTGAGTTTTCAATGTTTAATTTTCACATAAGTGCTAATCTAAAGTATACTAAACGGTTTTAGTGTTAGATTGTAGATTTTATTTTGAGATTTGACAATTTAATGGAAAACATTCAAATTAAGGTTTATGTTAACATAGAAGTCTGATTGTGTTTAGTGGCTGGAGACTACCTTAGAAGTCTGCGTCTGAACCAGTATTAAACTTCCCTCCAATATTTCGTGAAAATATTAAAATTTCCTTCAATATTTTTTATGAAATTTAAAATTTCAGACTTCCATAAAAGTCTGCTTGTGTTTAGTGGTTAGAGACTTCTCCAGAAGTCTGCGTCCGAACCAGTATTTTAAACCTAACCGAAATATTTAACCCACTATATAAAGGGCGTTTACTCCCCTGGCCGACAACTAAACCCTAAATTGGTAAAAAAAAAAAAGTTCTCTCCTCTCTCCTTTTTTCTTTGCAGCACCACCAGTTTCACCTCAGGTATGTCTTCTTCCTCTTCCTCATCCATGTTTATTTCGCCACATTCATCACTTTCTCATTTGTTTTCTTCTTTCTGTAGATCCTATCACCATGGCACCATCGACTCCATCTCTTTCCGAACATGTACGTTTTCTCCAGATCTGAGTTTTATAAAAAAAATCAAGATTTTTTTTTGTCAAGATCTGAGTTTCATTTTAAGAAAAATGTTAAATTTTTCTACAAAAAATATATGGAACAGAAGTTTCACATATTTTTGGACATTTTTGTAGCTCTATATAACTATTACACGAATTCAAAAATTATTTTTGTTTGGTTAATTTTGAAGCTTTTTCGTTTTTCCTCCAGATATGAGTTTCATTTTAACAAAAGTCAAGTTTTTTTGCTTCTAGTTTCGTCAAGATCTAGTGTTTATGTTGAATTCATATAATGAAGTCTGCGATAGAAGTCTGCTATAGAAGTCTCCGATAGAAGTCTGCGGTATTTTCCTCCAATATTTCATAAAAATATTAAATTTCCCTCTAGTATTTCGTGAAAATAATAAATTTCCCTCCAATTTTTTTAAAAATTAAAATTGCAGACTTCTTTTGTATTCTAAAATTCAAATTACTGAAATATTATTTTAACCGAAAATATTTTATGGAGGGAAATTTAATACTTTCCAGATCTAGTGTTTATGTTGCATTCGTATAATAAAGTCTGCGATAGAAGTCTGCAATAGAAGTCTGTGATATTTCCTTCCAATATTTCGTGAAAATATTGAATTCTAATATTTTCTTAAAATTTTCAAATTTCAGACTTCTTTTGTAGTCTGAAATTCAAATTACTGAAATATTATTTTGGCATTTTAGTCTTTTCTCTAGTATTGGGACAGCAGTTATTTCTAGTGAGTTTAGCATTTCTTACAGCAAATACATGTACTTTAGAATTGTATAACAATCTTTCTTATTTTTTGTTTATATTTTGCATCTATCAAAGAGGTGTGTGGAGAATAAGTGAGTAGCTTCGGATGCAAAAACAAGCAAGTAAGAAGATGCATAATTAAGACATGGTAGATGCAAGGATGAAGAGAGTTAGCTGGTGTCTAGGCTTTTGGATGATTTGATGTAAACTGATAAAGCTCTCAGCTTTTACATGATCTTTATTTTGGATACATGAGTTGAAATGTACAATTATGGTTCTCTCAAACAATGTGCGAATCTTAGTAAAATTTATGTTTCTCTTTTGTATTTGTATGTTTTAAGACACAAAAAATCTTAAATTGAGATTCTCTTTTGCTATTTGTATGGTTGGCTTTGGAAAAAATGCACTTCTAGTACATTCATCAATACAATCTAGTATTCATGCGGATATACGTATAGAAATATACATTCGTGGTCTTGCGTGTAGACTATCTTAATATTAATCAGGGTGATTTCAAAAACAATGAAGAATTTTTTATGGTAACTTATGCAAAAAGATTTCAAATGGTAACTTAAGATGTACAAAAACCATAAGCCTAACATATATGTATGTCAAATTCATACCAAAGCAAAACAGTAACTCACACATGAAAATAATTTTTTCTTAAGTACTAATTTTGAATAAGAGTTACATATGCAGGCAGACTACCACCAAAGTCTGCATTTCAGACTACACAAAAAGTCTGCGGAAATGAGCTAAATGCTTAATTAGTCAAGAAAATCGATTATGCCATAAATTATACGATATTAACATGTCAAACTTATTCAGAAGCGAATACAATAACCAAGAGACGTGATTAATGGAAAAAATCAAAAAATACTTCATAATTATGCTTTAAACGCATTTAAAAAAAAAACATAAAATGTCAGACTGACGAAGAAGTCTATTGTGATATTTCAGAGTAGACTTCTTTGACAGTCTACGAAAATGATCTAAATGCCTAATTAGCCAAGAAATTTGATTATGTCATAATTATAAGATATAAACATGTCAAACTATTTCAGAAGCGAATACAATAACCAAAGACATGATTAATTGAAAAATGCAAAAAAAAATACTTCACAAATATGCTTCATTGCATTTTTAAGAAAACTTAAATTTTCAGACTTCCCAAGAAGTCTACTCTGAAAAACAAGAGTAGACATCACCGGCTGTCAGAACTGTAGACTTCTCCAAAAATTTAGAAGTCTGGGCAAGTGTCGCAGACTTCAGAAGAAGTCTGAGGGAGGTTACTTTTGCAATTGCGAAAACCATTGACTTTTAGTGCAGACTTCTGTGACAGTCTGAGAAAAAAAGATGTTATTTTTACAATTGACCAAAAGTCAAAAATTTTGGAGCAGACTACTACGGCAGTCTGAAAGACGGTGTAGACTTCTCTAAAAGTCTGTAGGTAGACGACAAAAATGTTCTTAGCTAGCCGAAAAACGGCGCTGACTTTTTCAGACTTCCGAAGAAGTATGCGGTGGTTAGTTTTGCAATTGACCAAAGTCAAAATTTTATAGCAGACTTCTCTGGAAGTCTGTATAAGAAGTCTAACGTCTGAATAAGCGTTGACTAAAAATTTCCCCAAAAAAGTACATCTATACGCAGACTTCTCCGGAAGTCTGCTGAAATTTTCAGACTTCTACCGAAGTCTGCTTAAACTTCTCAGACTGCCAGAGAAGTCTGCGTATAATTGTACTTTCGGGAAACTGTTTGGACATTTTACTCAATTGCAAAACTAACTTCCGCAGACTTGTCTGCTCTAAAAAAGTCAACAATTTTCCAGACTTCCCGAGAAGTCTTAGTGAATACAGACATCCAGAGAAGTCTGCTCTAAAAAGATTGACTTTGGTCAATTGCAAATCTAACCTTTTTCGTCGCAGACTTCAGTAGAAGTCTGCGATGATATGTCGCAGACTTCTCTGGCAGTCTGTGGCACGAAACCCGAAATTTGGTCAATTGCAAAACTAACCCCTTTGATGACTAGCAGACTTATAGAGAAGTCTCATCGACGCACATACTTCTCTAGCAGTCTGCATTCGCGAAAAAGCTTCAACTTTTGGAAAAAGCAAGAAAAAATACCTAGTTGCGGTTTAAACACGATTTTAGCATCGTTTCACGTCCAGATCTTCGAGTTTGCCTAATATCAACATAAATCAGTCGTTTTGGGTGGCGGTCTTGGCCGGAAATGGCCAAGATCAAAACTTTCAAATTTGAAAAACGAAAATTAGAGAGTTTTTTGGTTGAAAATGGAAAGGAAATGAAAGAAAATGAAGTTTTGAGTAAGAAGATTGAGCAATTAAGGATCAAAAATAGGTGGGTAAAAGCATTAAGAGCTCAATTTTGGTTGTTCATGGTGGTTGAAAAAATTGAAGAAGATGGCATTTTCGTAAATAAGTGTATTGACAAAGGATTATTTGGTATTTCTAAAGTCCGAAAATAATAAAACTTAAAAACAGAAAATGACAATTTTGTAAATAGAATGAACTTCTGAGGTTAAAGTAAAAAAAAAAAGGATGAAATATGGATGTTGGAAATGAGGGTGTATTTTTGCAACTAACCCATTTTGTATAGATGTTGATTTATTCAATTATCTATTTTATATTAATATATTTATTTTTCATATTTTATTTGGCTGTTACATCGAGACATATATTTATATTGAGTAATATTTTTTTCAACGTCAAGTTCTCTAACAATATATTCAAATATCAAATAAACAATTGTTCAGAGTTCTTTTTTTAGTTTTCAGTTTGTATAAATTTTATTTTTCCAATAATTCTATTTTGTATAGACACTGTTTCTATTATGTGGAGACATATCTTTACATTAAGTAATATCTATAAAATTTTATATTTATTATATTTTTATCTACTATGTTAAAGGCGGATCTAAAGTTTATTTTGACTCAGAACAATGGAACACAATAAACTATCACATCATATAAATTCTTAGAGAATTACATTAGATTTGAAAAAATCTTGGAGTGGACCTGTCCTTCCCAAAACCAAAGTGGGTCCCAAACCAAAGTACATTCAATTCTAGAGTATATGGACTTATAGTAATTAATTTTATGAAAGGATTATAACAAAACAATAATTTTCTGAATAACAGAACAAAAACATGTTTAAGTAAATAACAAAAGCCCTTCCATGTGACAAGATCCTCACCATTAATTAGATCTAGGCTTTTTTTGGTTAGTTTCTTAAAAAAATTTTTTGTGTGGTTGTTCAGCAAATTAGCTCTTATACTTAACTAAATTTATATTTTTATTTATTATATTTTAATATGTATAATTTTTTTAATAAATTTTGTTTTTTTTAACTAAGATACATTGTATTGATAAAATTTTCAATATATTTATTAACAAAATAAACCGACCATCAATCACTTGATCAAGATATTTTGTTGCTATTAAACCCAAATAAACTCAAATAAGTTATAAACTCGGTCAGTTATTTCTTTTTTACTGAATTAATCAAGATACTCGGCTTGTTAAGAGTCTTAACTTAAGACTTACTTAAATTGGTTTTGACAAAAAAATATAAAATATTTATACAAAAATTTAGTACTTTTTCAATTATATTATTTTTAAATGAAGGATCTATGTCACAAACTTTCAAAGTTTTGGATAAACAAATCTAAGAAATTATAGTCAAATAATATATTAACAAATCGTGTTTGGGGATAAAGATATAATTTTGAGAATTAAGAAGAAGGGGAAGAGCAATTGGCAATAAATGGAAAGTTGAAGGAACACAAATTCATAGTAAAAGTCAACATTGTTGAATTTCTTGCACAAACCAATCTTCCATGAATCTTCCTCTCCACTCGTCCTTCTTATCTTCTTCTTTTCACACTTCTTCTGTGTCATCTTTCTATTATCTCGTTTTTGCTGAAACCACTGTGATCCTGTTCTTCAATTTCCTCGTGCTATCTACTCATGGCTTCTCTGGCTCGCAGTTGGAAGTACGATGTGTTCCCGAGCTTCTCTGGAGGAGACGTACGGGCAACCTTTCTTAGCCACCTTATGGAAAAGATGAAAGGCAAGGGAATAACACCTTTCATTGATAATGAAATTCCGCGAGGCCAATCTATCGGACCCGAGAATCAAGGGTGGCCATCGTCCTGCTCTCGAGTAAGTACGCCTCTTCAAGCTGGTGTTTGGATGAGTTAGTGGAGATCATGAAGTCCAGGAAAAGTGATGAAGATGAGCTAGTGGAAATCATCAAGTGCAGGGAAAGGGATCAACAGAAAGTGATAACCATTTTCTACGGAGTGGAGCCATCTGATGTTAGGAACCAGATCGGAGATTTCGAAAAGGCCTTTGAGGAAATATGCGAGAAAAAACCAGAAAAAGTGGAGGCGTGGAGGCAAGCTTTAAAGAATGTCGCCAGTATAGCTGGTTATCACTCTCGCAACTGGTTCGTTTATTTATTTATTTTTTTATCTTTTGTTTGAACCATGGCTACTTTTCATTAGGCTGGGAATTTGATCCGAACCGAACCGAACTAAAATTTTCGGTTTCGGATCTGGTTTGCTACAGTGTTAGGATAATTTCGGTGGAGTTATAAAATTTAATTGGATTTCGGTTCGGTTCGGTTCGGATCATCAGAACCGATCAGATTTTCGTTTTTTTAAATAACCAATATATACCAAAAATAAACCAAATTAAACCAAATTTTAAATTTTAAACCCAGAACCGAAAATCCAAATGATCCGAACTATCCGAAAATATCCGAAATTATTCGATTTTAATCAAAATATTAACTCGGATTATCCAAAAATATCTGAAAAACCCCAAATTATTTGAAATTATCCGGATTTAATAAAAGAAAAATTAAAGTTTCAGATAGTTTCGGTAGAAATTTTAATATCCGAACTATCCGAAATCCGAACCGAACTGATAATTTATTCGGATATTTTCGGTGAGATTTTTCTTATTCGAATTATCCGATTATCCGAATTATCCGATCCGAATAATCCGAAGTCCCAGGCCTACATGCACTCATTCGGATTCGCTTCGGATCTGAGAGTTTTCAAGTTCAGTTCCATTCGGGTTTAGATACCTGAAAGTTTTCAAAAATAAAATGAAAATTGGAGTTCGACAAATATAGGTAGAAATTTTCCTATATTTTATTCATTTGAGGTATTCCACTTCTAAAATTAATATATATATTCGGATTTATAATTATAATTTTGGATAAATAGGTTAGATCAAATATAACAAATATTATATACTAGGTGATTTATTAGCGCTCATGCACTGGTATGAATATTTACAAAATAACTCATTTAAAATTATTGGTTAGTATTATTTTTTATTTATTTATAAGTTTATATTTGGTTTGTCAACTATATGTATTCATGTAAATAAAATATTTTTTAAAATAATTTTAAGATGTTATATATCTTATTAAACATGTTTTGGTATAAGAATTTAGATAGATACCCTTATTCATTTTTAGATTTATTATGTGGGGTAATTCTAAAAAATATCACACTTTCATGTTTTTGTGACAAAAATACCACGCCAAGGTAAAAATGACAAAATAACATTTTTTTGAAGAGAAAAAGACTATTATACATTTATTTTCATATGTTTCTTCCCAATCTCTTAAACCTAAACCCTAAAACCCAAAATCTAAACCCTAATTAATGACTTTTGAACCCAAATTTATTAATTTAATTATTTTTAAACCATTAAATAAATATTATTTTTGTCATTTTCATCTTGGTGTGGTATTTTTGTCACACAAACATGAAAGTGTGGTATTTGAGGGTATTTCTCTTAAAATGTGGCATATATTTATTTGAATTGAAATACAGTTAAATTTTTTTCTTTCTATTTAGGCTAAAGTTGGGTCGGTTTTTCAGTTTATATTTGTAAAACTATTATTATAAAATCTATCTATTGATATGTTGTTTAGAAATCTCATGCATGTATATGGAAATTTACAAAAATAAAGATATCATAATTCTTGGCTAATATTCACTTCTATTTTTTATATTTTAAAATTTTCATGTAATTTGTATGTATAAAGAGGAATTGAAATATTATTTTAAATTTATGTTGTTATCTTAATTAAACATGTGATTTTATGTTAAAAATTTGGTCAGTCCGGTTCTTGTTTTTTTAGTTATTTATTTAGATTTATAAATCAATTTCCTTAAAATTCTATATAATACAAAAGCAAATACTTAAATATTGATCGGTTCTTTGCATAAATGAACCATACTGATAGTTAGTTGAAATTTATGAACACATTTTTATAATTATTTATTTTGAATCAAAGCTTTTTATATATAAAAGTTATTCGGAATAACTTTAATATTTTTAACATCTCTTATGTGACCTTTTGAAAATATTTAAAATGTTTTAATATTTTCAAATACCTCTGGTTTATTTGTTATCATCCCAGTCTTGATTTATTTGAAATCTTGATCGTTTTAAAGTTTTTATTTGGAATCATAATATTTGAAGTTATTCTAAAGTTATTTCTTTTAAGTATGATTTAAAAAACTAATATAATAATTAAAATTCATTAATGGTATTTTGTAATCGACCTAGTGAGAATTTACGTGAGCATGACACGTAGGATACTGACTTCTCAAATAATATTATAGAGATATATAATTGTATTTTAGGTTATTTCGGATATACACTTGGTTTCGGTTTAGTTCGAGTTCGGTTTCGGTTTTTTCGGATATTGATTCATGTTCGTGTTTGGTTCGGTATTTCGGCTTGGGTTTTATTTTTCCCAGGCTTACTTTTCATGATGATTGTATTAATGGAAAGGCTTGGTTTTTGTTAGGAACGATGAAGCTGAGATGGTCAACAAAATTGCCATAAATGTTATGGATCTCTTGGGTTTTACACAACCACAATATTTTGAAGACTTTGTTGGCATGAAAACTCGTCTCAAGGAGATAGAGTTGTTGTTGAGCCTGCAATCAGATGATGAAGTTAAGATTATAGGGATTGTGGGTCCTGCTGGGGTTGGTAAGACGAGCACTGCCAGAGCTTTATACAACCGACTCTCTCGTGGTTTTCTGTTCAGCACGTTTATTGAGGATATCAGAGGAAGTAATTCGATGCTTCGTGATGCTGGCTCCGAGTATCAATTGCAGTTGGATTGTCAGAAACAGTTGCTGTACAATATTTTCAAAACAGATATTGAGGTTGGACACTTGGGAGTGGCTAAACAAAAGTTGGGAGACAAAAAAGTGTTGGTTGTTCTTGATGAAGTAGATTGCTTGTTGAAACTAGAAGCAATGGCAAACAAACCTGATTGGTTTGGTCCCGGAAGTATGATTATCATTACAACAGAAGATAGAGGACCTCTCATCTCACAAGAGATCAAACATATCTACGAGATGAAACTTCCAGAAAGCTTTGAGGCATTTCAGATCTTCTGCAAATATGCTTTTCGTCAAAAAACTCTGTGTGATGGTTTTTATATGATTGCTTGGATAGTTACTGAACTTGTTGGTCGTCTACCTCTAGGCCTGAGAGTCTTGGGATCGTCTCTACGGGGAAGGTCCATGGACGAGTGGATAAACGTACTACCAAGGCTCAAGTCTGGCCTTCACAGTGGAATTGAAACAATTCTAAGATATGGTTACGATGGCTTAGAATATGATAAAGATAAAGCTCTTTTTCTGCATATTGCATGTTTCTTTGTTGGTTTCGAGGTTGATCGCGTTAAACGTTGTCTTGAAAATTGTGATTTGAACGTCGACCTTGGGCTTCAAAACTTACAAGAGAAAAGTCTCATATCCATCACACAATACGGATACATAGAGATGCATAGTTTACTGCAACAAATTACAAATGGGTAGAGAAATCGTCAAGAAACAGTCTTTGGAGCCTGGAGAGCGACAATTCTTGATTGATACCAAGGAGATTTCTGAGTTACTTGATGAAAATACTGTAAGTTTTTTTTTTTTTTTTTTGCATCTTTCCTTGATTTCTAAGCTGAGATTTAGTTCTTTTCGAATAATCTAGGGTACTGGAAAAGTTTTAGGCATAAAGCTCAACACGTCCATGTCACTGGAAGAGGAAATCCAAATAAGTAAAAGCGCTTTCCAAGGGATGAATAATCTCCGGTTTCTAGAAGTCGACTGTGATATGATTCGCACGCCCGAAGGCCTCAGATGTCTTCCCAACAAACTCAGACTTATACATTGGCCCACATGTCCACTCACAGTTTGGCCTCCCAACTTCTCAGGAAAGTTTCTTGTCGAATTAGTCATGCCCAGCAGCATATTTGAGAAGCTTTGGGTGGGAATCAAAGTAAGAATAATCTGCCTTTTTTTTATCCTATTAAGTGTAAAATAACAATTAGTCATGTCTCTTTATTTTTTATTTTGTATAGCCTCTCCACTGCCTCAAGCATATGGATTTGAGTAAGTCACGGTATCTAAAAGAGATTCCAGATCTCACACAAGCAACGAGTCTCGAGTTACTAGATCTTTCTGGGTGTGAAAGATTGTTAGAGCTCACAAGCTCTATCGGTAAGTTAACCAATCTCGAGGAACTGAACCTCATTCGGTGTACTCAAGTTTGCTCAAGTTTGGAAAAGATCAGCGGTTGCTCGAGGTTGAAAGAAGTCGATCTGAGCTATACTGCAATTTGGGAAGTGCCATCATCGATCAGCTCATACTGGTCTTGTCTTTATCGATTGGATATGACAGAGTGTAGAAACCTCAAGGAGTTCCCAAATGTTCCTGACAGCATCGTAGAGTTGCTCTTGGGCATGACAAGAATAGAGGAAATTCCTCCACGGATTGAGAATTTATCTCGTCTCCGTGAACTAATTATGCATGGATGCCAGAAGCTGAAAAAGATATCCCCAAACATTTCTAAGTTGGAGAATCTTGAGTTTCTTGGTCTGTGTATCGGTGGCAAATGTGAGTTTGATGATGTGGAGGAAGAGAAAGATTATGATCATGGATTATATGAAGTAGTAATCGAGTGGGGCTCTGACTTGAAGCGCACTTGGCGCTTCGTATCAGACATCAGAATTGACTACATTTTACCGAAATGTCTACCTATGAAGGCGTCCTCATTATGTTTCAGCAGTTCTGGTTTAAAGACTATTCCAGATTGCATCACACGTCTCTCGGGACTAAGTAAGCTTGACGTTAAAAAATGCAGAAAGCTCGTAGCACTTCCAAAGCTTCCAGGTTCCCTTATATCTATACATGCAGAAGACTGTGAATCTCTGAAGAGAATAAACTTTTGTTTTCAAAATCGAATGATTTGCCTAAACTTTGCTGGCTGCTACAACCTGAATCAAAGAGATAGAAAGCTCATCCACACATCAGTTTGCCAATCTGTGCTTGTACCGGGTGAAAAAGTGCCTGCACACTTCCCTCACCAGGCTACTTCAGGTTCCCTAACGATCAATCTGACTCCAACACCTCTTCCTTCATCCTTCAGATTCAAAGCTTGCATTTTTCTGTCAAAAGAAGATAATTTAGAGGATGAGAATCTAATGATGGGTGGTGTGTCTTGTTGCGTCAGGTGTAAACATAATGGCCTTACTATCCAGTATGGATCAAATCAGCACCATATGCCATGTCAATCTGACCCATATGACGACCATTTGTATATATTTGAAGACTCTTTCTTTCTAGAACAGGATTGCCCCGAAGCTGAAGAAGCCACTACAGGCGAGCTTGTGTTTGAGTTCAGAGGCCATGGTAAAATCTGGAAGGTGAAAGGCTGCGGTGTACGACTATTGGCCCCTGATTCTATTATTGACAGAATTGAAGAAGAATATGATGATGATGTTGATGAAAGCGATGATGATGGCGAAGGTTTAGGCTGTCTCAATCTGAATCAAAAGGCGGGAAAGCTCATCCAGACATTGGATGGCAAATATGTGCTCTCACCGGGTGAACAAGTGGCTGCACACTTCCGTCACAAAGCATATCAGAACTGGGTAACAGTTGGACATTGGCAGGACTAGTACATATTCAAATAAAAAGCAATGATCAAATCTTTTTTCTTTCTCCTTTTAATCTAGGGAAAAACACTGTAATGCCACAGAAGTTAGGTAATATTACTAGAATCAAACAGATCTTTTTTTATTACTGGCATTTTTTTTATACTCAACATGCCCTTTCTGTTACGTTGTAACAAAAAACGTAATTACAAGAATACTAGGGCCACGTAAGCAAAAACCTGCGCCACGTAAAAAACCGCTGACATGTATTAATGAACCCAGTCATAATGTGACACAGTTGAGTTATGTTTACGTTTGGGCTGAGTTAAGGTTGTGTTGTGACTGAGTTTACAAACACGACTGACTTATGAGTGTCCGACCGACTTACGAACATGATCCAGCCGTTAGTCACAACTGACTTATGAGAGATGGCTGACCTATGAGATATGGATTGACTTTCGAACATAAACCAACCGTTAGTGACGGCTGAGTTATAGACAATGGCTGACTTACGAACATAAATCAGCCGTATTATGCGGCTGGTTTATAAAAGGTCTGGCTGAGTTATGGAAAATTTGGCTGAGTTGTATGTAAGAAACGGTTGGGTTATGTTTTCGGGTGGCTGGTTTATGGGAGGTAGTTACGGCAGTACTAAATCAGTCAGCCGTAATAAGGCTGATTTAGTGTTAACCCAACCCAGTTACGGCTGACTTATTAGCGAAAGATTAATTACTAGAATACCATTTATTTGACGTCTAATTTATCTGACGATACGGCTGGCTAAAAATTTTGTAGCATATTTACGGCTGATTTATTAACGAAAGACTAATTACTGAAATACTATGCACGTTGTGGCAGACTTACATTAGATCCGATTTGCCATGTCATCAGATCCGATTTGCCATGTCATTATTAGAGTCGAATTAGAGTTCTTCATCTACGTAGATCTTCTTATTATTCTTCTTCGTCGTGTCTTTGATATTTTCATTCAGTTATCAGAGATACTATGGCTCGGGTGATTGTTGTTTCCGGTAACTGGGTTAAGAAAAACAGATGTGTATTCATCGCCGACGGTAGAGGGAGTATAGTGGTACATGCCGATGAGAGTATAACACTAGACCAACTTGCGAAGACAGTACTCGATGATTACGGATTGAATGAGTCGAGCCATCAGATTCAGCTGAGCTACATGTTCTAAAAAAGAAGCTTTGAAAACAATGACCTAATATAGAAACATGAAATGTCGAGTTATCTAAATGATACGGCTGAGTTATTTAATTAAGATATGACTGAGTTATGGATTTTGATTACAATATGGTTTTAATTGTTACACGCCTCGAGATTGTAAACGTCTCGACATTAGACATATTCACACGCCTAATATAGAAAAACAAAACGTCGCGAGATAAATTAATACGGCTGAGTTATCTAAATGATACGGTTGAGTTATTTAATTGCGATACAACTGAGTTATGAATTTTTTTTACAATATGGATTTAGTTGTTACACGTTTTGAAATTGTAAACGTCTCAAGATTAGACATATTCACACGCCTAGTATAGAAACACGAAACATCACGAGATAAATTAATACGGCTGAGTTATCTAAATGTTACGACTGAGTTATCTAAATGATACGGCTGAGTTATTTAATTATGGTATCGACGAAGACCATTTCAGGGGAAGACGATTTCGGCGGAACCATCTGAACCTGCAGAATCTGAAAATTAACCACCTGATAGTCCACATCGCAGTATTGCGTTTGGTCGGCCTAAGAGGATTGGGTTTCGAGCACCGTTGAGGTATGGTTTCGAGGATATGGTTGGTTATGCTCTACAGGTTGCTGAAGAAGTGGATACTTATGAGCCATCTACATACAGAGAAGCTGTTTCGAGTGCTGAGGCTGAGAAATGGTTTGCTGCAATGGGAGATAAGATGCAGTCTCATGATAAGAGTCAAACATGGGATCTGGTCACACCACCACCATGGAGAAAGATTGTTACATGCAAGTGGATCTTCAAGATTAAGGATGGGATATCACCAACAGAAGGAGTTAAGTATAAAGCTCGGGTTGTTGCTAGAGGTTTCAGTCAAAGAGAAGGGATTGACTACAACAAGATTTTCTCACCAGCGGTCAGACACACTTCTATCAGGGCGTCAAGATCTGGAACTTGAGCAACTCGATGTTAAGACAACTTTTCTTCATGGTGAGTTAGAGGAAGAGATTTACATGACTCAGCCAGAGGGTTTTCTCGTTCCAGGAAAAGAAGATTATGTGTGTAAGCTGAAGAAGTCTTTGTATGGACTTAAGCAGTCTCCCAGACAGTGGTACAAGAAGTTTGACAGCTATATGATCAAGTTGGGTTACTCAAGAAGTCCGTATGATTGTTGTGTTTACCATAAGAAGCTGAAAGATGAATCATACATTTATCTGGGGCTTTATGTGGATGACATGCTGATAGCTGCCAAAAGTATGTGTGACATTCAGGAGCTGAAAGACCTTCTCAGCACAGAGTTTGAGATGAAGGATCTCGGTGTAGCTAAGAATATTCTAGGAACGGAGATTCTTAGAGACAGAACACAGAGGAAACTTTTCTTGTCACAGAAAGGTTACATTGAGAAGGTGCTTGAGAGATTTGGTATGTCGTCGGCCAAACCCATTGATACACCAAGTGCTGCAGATATTCATATCACCAGTGTTGCAAATCAGTTTGGAGAAGAAAAAGAGTATATGTCTCGGGTTCCTTATGCTAGCGCTGTAGGAAGTTTGATGTATGCTATGGTCTGTACAAGGCCTGATCTTGCACAGGCTGTCAGTGTGGTCAGCAGGTTCATGGGACAACCCGGAAAGGAGCACTGGCAAGCTGTTAAGAGAATTTTCCGGTACCTTCGTGGTACATCTGATGTTGGTCTCATCTACGGAGGTGAGAGACCGTGTGAGGTCATAGGCTATTCTGATTCAGATTATGCTAGATATGTGGACAGTATAAGATCAATGATCGGGTACGTATTCACTTTAGGTGATTCTGTTATTAGCTGGAAAGCAACTCTGCAGCCAATATTGACATTGTCTACTACAGAAGCAGAGTACATGGCGTTAACTGAAGCAGCCAAAGAAGATATTTGGTTGAAAGGGTTGGTCAGTGATCTAGGTCTACATCATGATCAGGCTACAGTGTACTGTGACAGTTTGAGTGCGATCTGTTTAGCCAAGGATCAAGTTCATCCTGAAAGAACCAAGCATATTGATGTGAGGTACCATTTTCTGAGAGGTGAAAAGAGGATAAACGTGAAGAAGGTAGGAACTGCTGATAATCCTGCTGATATGTTCACTAAGCCAGTTCCTCATAGCAAGTTCCAACATTTTTTGGACTTGCTAAACATCTCAAGCTGTTAGTCTGGCCCTATAGGGCATCTAGTCTGAAAGGACATCTGAGGCAGAGGAGAAAGACGTGGTACATCTTGCATCATATGATGCGTCTGGTACATCTGTATTGTGGAGGATTCAAGTCAAGGTGGAGATTTGTTAAATATGCCTTGAATCTGGTGAAGTCTAGAGCTTGTGTTCTGAAGTCCAGAGCTTATGTTCTCAAGTCTGGTGCTTCTGCTGTGAAGTCTGGCTTGTTCCAAATCTGTGTTGGGCCTAATTATGTTAAAGCTCATTTCGTGATTAGGGTTGCTATAAATAGTTTAGCTTCTCCTAATCTCAGCTGTAACCTGAAACTTCTGCCTCCATCAATAAAAATCAGTCTCTCTTTGCCCGTGGATGTAGCCAACGTAACGTTGGTGAACCACATAAATTCTATGTCTATTCTTACGTTTTCTGTTTAGTCTTCTCACATCCGTTATAACACACACATCAGATTGCGAATCCGCGCTCGTACCGGGTGAACAAGTGCCTGCACACTTCCCTCACCAGGCTACTTCAGGTTCCCTAACGATCAATCTGAATCCAACACCTCTTCCTTCATCCTTCAGATTCAAAGCTTACATCTTGCTGTCAAAAGAAGATAGTTTAGAGGATGAGAATCAATGATGGGTGGTGTATCTTGTTGTGTCAGGGGTAAACAAAATGGCCTCACTATCCAATATGGATCAAACCAGCACCATATGTCGTGTCAATCTGACCCAGGTGACGATCATTTGTATATAAATGAAGATTCACTTTGTCTAAACCAGGATTGCCATGAAGCAGAAGAAGCCACTATCAGCGAGCTTGTGTTTGAGTTCATTGCCCATGGTGAAATCTGGAAGGTGAAACTTTGCGGTGTACGACTTTTGGCCCCTCATAGTATTATTAACGGAAATGAACAAGAAGATGATGTTGATGATGATGATGATGGTGACCAATATGAAAGTGATGATAATGATGATGATGGTGACCAAGATGAAAGGGATGATGATGGTGAAGGTTCAGACTGTCTCAACCTGAATCAAAAGGCGGGAAAGTTTATCCAGACATCAGATTGCAAATATTTGCTCTCACAGGGTGAACAAGTGCCTGCACACTTCCGTCACAAAGCTACTTCAGGTTCTGTAATGATCAATTTAACTCCAAAACCTCTTCCTTCATCCTTCAGATTCAAAGCTTGCATCTTGCTGTCAAGAGAAAAAGTTAATCTTGATGTAGAGTGTCTGTCTTTGCGTCTCTGGAACGTCTTTGAAGATGAAGTTACTGACGAGGAGGATGATAATTTATCGATGTGTGTGTGTCTTGTAGCTTCAAGGGTAAACAGAATGGCCTCACTGTCCCATATGGATCAAACCAGCGTGATATGCCTTATCTATATGGATATGCAGACCGTCTGTATACGTTTGAAGATTCTTTCTCTCTAAACCAAGATTTCCATGAAACGGAAGAAGCCACTTTCAGCAAACTTGTGTTTCAGTTCGAAGCCTTTTACACAAATTGGAAGCTGAAAGGCTGCGGTGTACAACTTTTGGAGGTCAACGGGAAAGAAACTGGAGATGAAGAAGAATCTGGACGTGATGAGGATGCAGATGATTATGATGATGGTGGTGACGAAGATGAGAGTGGTGATGATGGTGAAGATGATGAGGATGAAGATGATGAAGTTGGTGATGGTGATAATGATGACGGTGAGGAAGATACAGAGGATGATGTAGATGCATAGACGAGGAGGATGAAGCGAATGAGGTTAAGCCCTGTGTAGGTATTGGAAATTTTCATGTTGTTAGGTTTTCCTGATTCTGCTCTATTTATGTTTATGTTCCTAGAGAATGTTATGTTTACCTCTTTATTGGACGTCTCCCTGAGTCTGACTCAGTTCTATTCTTTTTGGCTTTCTGCCTCTTAAGTGTGTATAGATTGTTGTAAGCACTTTTAAATAGAATTTTGTTATGGCTACTGCTGTCATGGCCTAGGGGACATATTCTTATCCTAAGGTATAAAAAAAGGATTAATATACCTCAGGTAAATTAGATAGATCAGACATTTTTCCAACCAAACCACATATGAATTTTCTTTGGTTGATAACATGACCTTCAAGTACGTATAAATATCTTCGAGATATGATTGACGTACCTTCTCTCTGCAATCACACTTACTCTTACTATCTCGAATCTTTCTTGAAGTTCATGACTGTACAATCCTTGCCGGAGAAAGGTCTGCAAAACCTCCGTCTAGATGCACACAAGAGAGCTGTCCGTCTCAGACTCAAGACATCGAATCCAAACAGCTTTCCCCAACAAATTAACATATATATGCCTGTTTCAGATTCACAGGGGAGGCAAAGTTGTTTTGAGTTCCTGACATTTGGAAACAAGTTTTTGGTTTCTTAGATTGTTTGATGAGATAATAATGATAATAATAATACAAGAAATGTTGTAATACTCTTGTCCATAATCTGGATTTTTCATTGTTAAATTTAAATTTTTTTTATGGTTAAGATCATTAAACCAAAGAGTAGTTGGTGACGATTGACTTTTGGAACACACAATAGGATTCATGATTTTAACTTTGTACTACTACTGCCATTTCTCTTTTTTAAATATGTTATTATGTAGATAGAGATATGTTGCGCTACCATATTCCAGGCAGATCTCTATCCTTTCCTTGCATTACACTCTCGTCAAGACTGGAAACATATAAGGTCTTTCAAGTCCAAGCATACTTCCCACACTGATAATAAATTATTAAGAAACACATAAAATACACTCACACTACAAGAAAACATCGATATTCTGAGGGATATTCCGAGGAAAAATGATTTTCTTGGAATTTTCTGACGAAAAACCGAGGAAACTCCGAGAAAAGGGAGTTCCTCGGAATTTCCTCGGAAGTTTCCGAGGATCCCATGTTTCCTCGGAATTTTCCGAGGAAATTCCGAAAAAACAGGGTCCGTCGGAAAAAACCGACGGATATTTCTAAAATACCGAGGAAAGTTTGTAGCGTTAGAGAGCCGTTGGGAGAGCCGTTGGGCGATTTCAAGAATTCCGAGGAAATACCGAGGAAGTGTGGTTTTTCCTCGGAATTTCCTCGGAATTTCCTCAGTATGTCGGCAGGATTTCATCTATAAATACAGCCACCCCTCTTCCTCTTCATTCACTCCATTTCTTCTTCTTTCCTCCCACTATCTTTACACACGATTTTGCTTTAAAAAAACATGTCTTCTTCAAATTATTATCGTTCTTGGATGGATCGACCTCATTTGGATCCGAACACGAAATTGCTTACGAAAGAATACGAACAAGGTCTAAAGGAATTCATGGGGTTAGTTCAACGACAACCGGAAGGCGAAACAGGTAAGTTAAGATATCCTTGCTCTAATTGTAAAAATAGAAAGGTTATTAAAGAGTTGGATGTTTGGACACATATTTTTTTAAATGGGTTTACACGAAGTTACAAAATTTGGTATCATCACGGGGAAACTGATTATGAACCTGGTAGTACTAGCGAACCTCGGCCGGCGGTTAGATTAGAAGAACTAATTAGAACGGATTTAGATTATGGTGTAGGTATTGAGCAGATGGTAAATGATCATTTTAGAGGGGGAGATTTACCCAATGCAGAAGCTAGGAGATTTTATGATATGTTGGACGCTGGAAGCAACCTTTGTATGAAGGTTGTAGAGATGGTCATTCAGCTTTATCATATGCTACAAGACTGATGGGCATTAAAACAGATTATAACTTGGCTGAAGACTGTGTGGATGCGATAGCTGATTTTGTAAAAGGTATTATACCTGAGGATAATGTAGCTCCAGGTTCATACTACGAGGTTCAGAAACTCGTATATGGTGTTAGTTTACCGTATGAGGTAATAGATGTATGCAGCGATAACTGCATGATTTATTGGAGGGCGGATGACCAGCGGATTACATGCAAATTTTGTGGGAAGCCTCATTTCAAAAATACGAGTGGAAGAGTTCCAGTGCCATATAAAAGGATGTGGTATTTGCCTTTGAAGGAAAGGTTGCAGAGGTTGTATCTTTCGGAACGCACAGCGCAACGAATGAGATGGCATGCGGAGCACTCAACAGATGGTGAGATTAGACGTCCTTCAGATGCAAAAGCGTGGAAGCATTTCCAATCAAAGTATCCCGACTTTGCATATGAGAGAAGAAATGTCTACCTTGGATTATGTACCGATGGTTTCAGCCCGTATGGGAAGAGTGGAAGACAATATTCTCTATGGCCAGTCATTGTTACACCATATAACTTACCCCCAAACTTGTGCTTGCGACGAGAGTTTTTGTTTCTCTCCATTCTCGTTCCCGGACCAGAGCATCCTAAGATCACTTGATGTGTTTCTTCAGCCACTAATATATGAGTTGCAACAACTATGGGCTCAAGGTGCTGAAACATACGATATTTCGTGTAAAGAAAACTTTCAAATGCGGGCAGTACTAATATGGATAATAAGTGATTTTCCAGCATATGGTATGTTATCTGGATGGACAACGCATGAGAGGCTATCATGTCCATATTGTCAAGATGACACAGATGCTTTCCAACTAAAGAACAGAAGAAAAACGTGTTGGTTTGACTGTCATAGACGATTCCTACCACATGATCATCCATACCGTCGGAGTAAGAATTTCTCTAGGAAGAACAAACAGGTGTTTGATGGTCCACTTGAGGAAGTTAGTGGGAAAGTTTTAAAGACACAACTAAGAGATTTTGGTGCAGAAAGGACGCCAGACGTTGGTGGACATGAGCATTTTCCGGTAGATGCTGTTGGAGAACTACATAACTGTCACAAAAAAAAGTATTTTCTTTGATTTGTCATACTGGGAGGATCATCTGCTAAGGCATAATTTAGATGTCATGCATATTGAGAAGAACTTTTTTGACAATCTCATGAACACGATCCTTAACGTTAAAGGTAAAACAAAGGATAATTTGAAGTCAAGACTGGATTTAGTCTATATATGTGCTCGTCCAGAACTTCATGTTGATGAGAATGGTAGGGCTCCTTTTCCCATATACCGACTTGATGCAGAGGGGAAAAATGCGTTTTTTGATTGGATTTCAAACGATGTGGAGTTTCCAGATGGTTACGCATCTAATTTGCGAAACTGTATCGACAGAAAGGAAGGAAAGTTTATTGGCTTGAAAAGTCACGATTGCCATGTGATGATGCAGCGCCTCCTTCCGTTTGCCTTCAAGGAACTATTACCACGAAAATTTCATGAAGCAGTTGCAGGGATAAGTTCTTTCTTCCGCAACTTATGCAGCAGATCAGTGACTCTTGAAGGTATTACAAATTTGAAGACTAACATAGCCGTGATTCAGTGCAACCTTGAGAAGATATTTCCTCCCTCATTTTTTGATGTTATGGAGCATCTTGCTATTCACCTTGCAAGAGAATTGGAACTTGGTGGTCATGTGCAGTATAGATGGATGTATCTGTATGAGCGGTATATGTTCCATTTGAAGAAGATGGTGAAAATTTTACGTAGGGTGGAAGGTTATATAGTCACATAGATGATCAATGAAGAAATTTCAAACTTTGCGGAGCACTACTTTCCAGCAGAAGTTCAGACCAAAAACAGAAGATCTGCTCGACATGATGATAGAGGCGAACGGGCAACATATCATGTTTAGGTTCCAGACATTTTCACAGATGTTGGATGACTTAGCGGAAAACCAAAGGACCGTAGACTTACTGTGCACGAGCGAAGTCATTTGCATACATATTTGCTCACCAACTGAGAAGATGTTCTTCCATATGAGAGGTAAGTTTATTAGCTTACAAAATTCTATTTTAACAAATTGACATTTAAATCTAATTAATTATATTATTGTCATCACATGTACAGGATTTTCATGGCAGCAAAGCGGTTCGAATATAGATACGCCACAGAGACGGAACTAGAAGAAATGAAGCAGGGAGAATTTGCTGGACGGATGTTTACCTATGTGAGTGCCTTAAAAAAATTAAAATTACATTTATCATATATTTATACTAATTCATATTTATTGATATAACCTACATATGTGCTATTAATAGGTGTCTGCTGGTTTGGCCAGAGGTGAAACATTTGACGATTGGATACGCGAGATGGTGGTTGGCCCAAACTGTGTTGTGAAGTCATATCCGAGATTTTGTACTCGAGGATATGCATTCGCAACTGAAAAGAGGAGACGTTCGCGTACGACCTACGATGCTGGCGTTTGTTCTGCATCAGGAGATGATGTATACTACGGACACATACATGAGATTTTGGAAATCAAGTATTTGGGCTTGCTTGGATTGCGCTGTACTGTTTTCTATTGTGATTGGCACGACAACACTCCAGATCGAGGTGTGAGAACAGATAACATCAGTACATTCGAGGCGAAAGCTGCAATATTATGATCCTTTCATTCTTGCTTCTCAGGCCGATCAGGTAAGTTAATGTTGTACGAATTCAGAATGATTGATCATAATTTATACTTTTACTAATATTTTTTTGAATGTTACAGGTTTCTTATATCAAGTACCCACGAGTAAGGAACAGAGATGATCCATAGGTTACTGTTACAAGAGTCAACCCGAGAGGCCGAGTTCAGGGAACTTCAGAGCTGGAAGACCCACTGCAACCAATCACATCCGGCAACTTAAGTACAGCAGAAGATGTAGCGAAAGGTGGCCTTGTAGTCGATTTGACCGACTTCGCAGTGGACGCCGTCGTTTATGCAGAAGATGAACCAGTTATTGGAGAGTTTCACCAAGAACCAGATTCCGATTCATCTGGTGACGATGACTTGGAATCAGAGTAGAGATTATTTTTTTTTTTTAAAGAAATTCCGAGGAAATTCCGAGGGAATTTAGGGTTTCCTCGGTGAGGAATTCCATTTCTCGATTTAGGGATTTGATTAAAAGTGTTATTCCTCGGAATTTCCTCAGAATATTCCGAGGAGATTTAGAGGAAAATAATGTTATTGGCTAAAAAAAACTATTTCCTCGGAATTTCCTCACTCTGAGGAAATTCCGAGGAATCTACTGATTTTCTGCAAATTCCTCGTAATGTCCTCAGAAAATTCCGAGGAAATTCCGAGGAGATGGGATATTTTAACCGAGAACGACATTTTTCGGATTGAATAACACATATATAACCTTCATTGAGTGTCTTAACCAGATTATGAAGTCAAACCTTAGTGTTTTACACAATAACAAATTCTTTTACGATTGCTCGAACAAAAATCACACAACATAAGGTAAACACTTATACACTTTAACAAACGTTAAAGGAAATACTTACAATTATTTTTGAAATTTTGTTATTTCATGGTTTATGATCATCTATACAAAGTATCCTAAATGGTATTCATTGCATTTGTATTAAAAATGAAATACCGAAAAAAAAATCGGAATTTGAAACCCCAAACCATGTTTCCTCGGAATTTTCTACCGAGGAAAGACATTTCCGTCGGAAAGTACTTACCCGGGAAAACCAAACCGCGTGAAATATTTCGAGAACCACAGGTTAGGTTTTATATTTAATAACTCCAACGGAATTCCGACGAACCTGTTCCGTCGGAATCATTAAATATAAAACCTAACCCTTCTTCTTCTTCTTCGCCGCCGCAAGCTCTCTCATCTCGAGAACCGAAGTCCTCTCTCAATTCTCGTCGTCCTCTCTCAATTCTCGCCGTCCTCTCTCAGTTCTCTCCGTCCTCTCTCAATTCTCGCCGGTTAATCTCATACCCAAGCCCACATCTCTTCTCCACTTCAAGAATCATGTAAGAATCTATGAAAACTTCACATTTTTCTATTTCTTACGGTTTGTGAGATTACAATTTCGGATTTTAGGTTGTTAGATGGATAGTTTCGGATTTTAGGTTGTTAGATGGATAGTTTAGGATTGAATTTCGGATTTTAGGTTCTTGTTTTAGTTTTCTTTGGAATTATTTTATGTTTAAAAACGTTTTTTGATTATTAAAAACGTGTATATGATTTTAAAAAAAGGTTTTTACTATTTTTAAAATCATTTTTCAAGTTTCCAGGAACAATAAAAAATATTTAAAAAATTTAAAAAATATTTATAAACCTTTTTCTATATTAAAAATCAGGTATACTAGCAAATTATAATTTTTTTGAATTTTTATATATTAAAACTATTTTCTGATATTAAAACTATTTTTTATGATATTAAAAGTATTTTTATAAGTATTATAACAATTTAATGTAATTATTAAACAAATTAAATATATTAAAACTATTTTCCTTATATTAAAACTATTTTTATAATTATTAAACAATTTTTTGTACTTATTAAACAATTTAAATATATTAAAAATATTTTTATAATTATTAAAAAAATTTTTGTAATTATTAAACAATTTAAATATATTAAAACTATTTTTTCTGATATTAAAACTATTTTTTCTGATATTATAACTATTTTTATATATTTAAACTACATGTCTTATGATGATTAGACCCGGCCTCCTCGACAGCGTCGTGGTTGTGGCTCCGTTCAGGATTCCCCATCGCCCCGCAGCTCCCACCAGACATCTCTCTCTCCATTTCCCGAAGCTCCTTCTGGCTCCGGTGCTGCACCCACTATTCCTCCGAACTTTCAGGGTCCTCCGGAACTGATGAGGGTTGCGGAGTTTGTTCGACAGCCGGGTCGTCACCATCTTCCGTTTCTCACTCCGTATCCATCTGGACAGGGTCAAACATGGTTCGATCGATCCTCGAACGGGATCAGCTCATGGATCAACCGTATGATGTATCTGTCTTTGGACGTGAGACATCCGACTTTCACCGACTTCCCTAGAGCCAAACAAGTTATGTGCTTTGAACAGTTTGCGGTAAATATTCTTATTTTTTTAAAATTTTTTTTTTAATATAAATTTTCTACTAATTGTGTTTTTTTTAGCAAGAATTCAACTGGAATCCCGATTATACGGTGTTTATCTATTACCACTTCGTGCATAAAGTTATGACCAACTATTCGTATCAAATTCACGAGTGGAAGAAGAAGTGACAAATGGACCAGGTTTTTTATTTATTTTTAAAACAATTTTTAAATTTTTTAAATTATTTTTTAATTCATCTAACAATTTTTTTTGTTTAAAAGGTCCCAAAGTCGATAAACCTCGCGGTCTGGGAGCAGTTGATTGTGCACTGGAGTAAGGAAGAGACGAAATCGACTTCTTCCACCAACTCAACCAACCGCAAGAGCGATCGTAAAGGGAAGGGAGTCTTCAAGCACAACTTGGGTGCTCAGTCCCAAGCCACTCTGAGGGATCGCATGGTAATTTCAGTCGCTTTTTTTTATTCTATTTTAAAAATTTTGAAATTTTAAATTCTCATCATTTCTTCTAATTACTAATATTTATATTGATATCAAGGTGGAAGAAAATGATGGTGAGCCAGTTGATGATTTCACCCTATTGAAGAAGGCGTATCCGAACAAGAAGACCGGCCAGATTGATGATGGTGTTGTGAAGGGTGTCGTCGACCTCATCCATAGTCAGGTGGAAGAAGCAGCGTCTCAGCTTCAAACCGAGGACGAAGATTCGACGGGTTCCCAATTGCCTCGGGATCGGATCAACGAAATCGTTGAAAAGGTAAGTTTTTTTTTAAAAAAAAATTCAGTACATCTTAATTATTATTTACATTTGCCTATTTTCTATTTCAGTCGGTTCCAAAGAAGAAGGGCCGATTGTTGGGTTTGGCTCGTCGGTCCCGGTCGGTTACGTCTTCTACTGCAGCCCCGCCCTTTGTTGATCCCGAAGCACTTATGGGTCAGTTGCAGGACAAGGATAATCGCATATCTGCGTGGGAGACTCAGATGGCGACTCAACAGGCGAGCTTCGAGGCACAGAGGAAGCTGAACCAGCAGATGATGGACATGATGAGGACGTTGCACTCGAACGTCGCTTTCCCGACCCTGCAAGACCTGAACACCCAAAACCCGTAGCTTTTTTTTTTCAAAAACTTGGAATGTTTTTTTTATTTGTACGACTTTGAATTTAAATTTTATATTTTCGAAATTAAATTTCTGAATTTTAATTTTATATTTTCGAATTTAAATTTCTAATATTTATTTTTTTTTAAATAATTTTTTTTCATAATTCCGAGGAAAGCCTCCATCGGAATATTCCGAGGAAACCGTTCCTCGGAATATTCCGAGGGAGGCTTTCCTCGGAAATTTTCGAGGAACGGTTTCTTCGGAATATTCCTCAGTTTGTAATCCGCATTCTGACGATTTGTTCCGTCGGAATAGTCCTCGGTTTATACCGAGGAAACTCTCCGTCGGTATTTTTCGACGACCATTCCGATGAATGGTCCTCCTCGATATTTCCTCGGAATTTGTGTTCCTCGGAATTCCATCGGAAATTTCCGAGGAAATTCCGAGGACATACTATATTCCGAGGAGTTTTTTCCGAGGGAAGAAATCCTCGGTATTTCGTCGGAATACCGTTATTCCGAAGGAATACCGAGGATTTTTTCCCTAGGTATATGTTTGTTTTCTTGTAGTGTCAAAACAACTTTTGTGACTCATTGAGTCAGAGAAAGATATAAATACATAGTTTAGACAAGGACTGACAGAGATTAGAATTTCAGGCATAGACAGAAGCAGAAAACAAGACCCTAACACCATATGAGTGTGAGAGAGTATTATTAAGTTTAAAGACAAGACCTGACCACTCAATTTTCCCCCAAACCTCACGCCCATCGAGTCGTACCTCCACAGAAATCTCTGCTGACCAGAGCTCCAAACTCTCAGAATCATCAATTGTTTGATCCAGAAGATGACAATGTTCCCAGCAGAGTTAGTACAGTGTTTGATGATTTCATTACTGAACCAGATCTTTGTTGGTGTACACTGACGCCCACCATCATCAACATTACGAATGATGTAAATTGAACCATAGAGGTGAGACCTTAGCTCATCCAAACCCTTGACAGTCTTCCAATCCAGCTCATCTGGCTCACACCACACTATCTTCCCTAAAGGAGCACAAGAGAATAACAGTTTCCCAATGACACACCGGTCCTCTCTGTAGCCTCTCATATCTAATTTCCCTACACTTGTGGAGAACGTAGGCAAGACTGAGATGATGAAACTTTGTTTCTCCATATCCACGGCATATGTTTTCTTCCCCTCTATCAAAACACTTTGGTGGATGATTCCTACTTTATTCTCGCAATCCAAAGTTAAGTGAGCCCAAATCTTTGTCTTTGGATCAAATACTTCTACCCAGTAACCATTATCATCACCTAACCCACCAAACACGTATATCTTCCCGTCTACAAGGCTAGCCGACGCGGAAGCCCGAGCTATCTTCATGGACGGGGCTTGACGCCACGTGTGAGAGAAACACTGAACCAAACATCCGAACTGGGTTTGCCGTTTCTCATCCCACCGATTACATAGATCCCCGAATCCACCACCACGAATGAGGACAAGTCTGGAGCTTGATCAGGGTTCGACGGGATCGGACTCAGCCGACGGTTGCGTGTTAGGATGAACCAGCGCGGACTTGGTTCAGGACAGATGCGTAAGCAGACGTAGGAAGATGCCTCGGTGCAACTATTCAGCCATCGCATGCGGAGGAGCTCAGGGGAAGATATGAGAGAGCGGTAGGTCTTGAAGACCAGAGAAAAGGCTGCGTGGTCCTGTCTCGACACCTGAGCTAGGCAGCTCACCACCACCGCATCTGGCAACGACCATAACCCAGACTTCTTCGTCTTCTTCTTCTTCTTCCTCCTCTTATTGTCCTGTGGGTGGCCGCAACGATTGAACATCGTCAAACGCAACCCTATCTTCTCTTATTGATTGATTACCGGATGACTCCTGTTTTTTTCTTTTGTCTGAACTGTTGGATTTTTGACAAGGGAGAATTTGGGAAAAAAAAAAGAGAAAACAAAAGTGGAACTGAACTTTATTATTTACTCGACCATTTTTTACAAAGACAGCACTGACACTTATATACTATCTTACTTCTTACATAACCGAACATAAACGTTCGTAACTGTTGGTAGAGCAGTTATATCTTTTCCAACAAGACACGTCTCTTAATGTATAAAGTTAAAGCACTTTAGTAACTTTAGAGATACTCAATTATGATCAACACTCCCCCTTAATTGAGTTTCCTTCTTACTCCGAGCCTCCTTTCTTAATTCTTCACAACTTCAACTTGGGGCTCAATCTCCAATTTAATGCTGATGATACTTTTCTCCTCAGGTTTGTCTATACGTATGTGTCGCCAATTATACTTTTCTTCCATAATATCTTCTTCAGACATTTGAAGCTCTTGAGTTTTCTTTTAACCACAAGCCTTCCCCATGTCTCCTTCAAAGTTACTCCACGTGATCTTCGTCCCATCCTTTCTGCGATCTTTCTTGGTGTCCTTTATTCACTCCCTTTTTCTTGGTGAGTTTTCTTCTCATTCTCTTTTAGTGTCCGCTTGTTCACCAAATTTGTGTGTGAACTCCTTCACATCTTCTTCGTCGGTTGTTCTCTGCAACCGGTTTCCGTCTCGTGCGTGGATTTCTCCACATCTTCGGTTGTCTCCAACCTTGCTCCATTTTTTTTCAAAGGTAAGCATCCTGCTTTCTCCTTTCCTATTTGGTGTCTCTTTTTGATCATCATCACTTCTCCTTGAAGTATGCTCCATTTTTTTTATGAGGTAAGCATCCTCCTTTGCTTGGTGTCTTCCTCTGATCGCCATCACGCCTGTGACGTCTCCCGTGAATACCCTTCACGTCTTCTGCTCCATTTTTTTATGAGGTAAGCATCCTCTTTTGCTTGGTGTCTTCCTCTGATCACCATCACGTCTGTGATGTCTCCCGTGAATACCCTTCACGTCTTCTGCTCCATTTTTTATGAGGTAAGCATCCTCTTTTGCTTGGTGTCTTCCTCTGATCACCATCCCGTCTCGTTGACGTCTCGTGGTTCCTTTGAACTTTTTTTTTTTTTGAGTTGTCTTACTCTGTTCTTCCAACAGATGACTCCCTCCGTGTGATTGTGTTTCCTACACACCACACCACCTTTTTCCATCTTTTGGTTTAAAACCAGAATTTCCTTTTGTCGAGCATCGAACACTTCTTCATATGTGTTCTAAGTTCCTCCGTTGATGCTTCTTTTTATTAGCACCCTCTTTTGCTGTTTTCTCGTTTAAGTCCCTTCGGGACTTTTCTCATCCACCTCCCATAACTCTCTTGTCATTAAGATTGTCTTCATCTTCATGCAAGTCAGATTCCACCATTTTCTCCATCAAACACGCTTGCTGCAATCTGTTGCCATGATCTCTGCTTTTTCTTGAAATATTTGTGCTTCAAATTGGCTCTTGAATCATTAAGCTCTGATACCATGTTGGATTTTTGACAAGAGAGAATTTGGGAAAAAAAAAAAGAGAAAACAAAAAGTGGAACTGAACTTTATTATTTACTCGACCATTTTTTACAAAGACAGCACTGACACTTATATACTATCTTACTTCTTACATAACCGAACATAAACGTTCGTAACTGTTGGTAGAGCAGTTATATCTTTTCCAACAAGACACGTCTCTTAATGTATAAAGTTAACACACTTTAGTAACTTTAGAGATACTCAATTATGATCAACATGAACAACCAGACACACTCTTTTATACTTTTTTATTTCCTTTTTCTAATTCCAAAACTAATAGGGATTTGTAAAACCGACTCATTTTTTTTTCTTTCTTCTATATGACAGTTTCTTTTTTTTTTCAAAACAATAATTATTGGTAATATTAGGGAAATTTGGATCAATAACCAAAAAATTGATTTGTAAGACCCAGTCATTTTTTTTTGTTTCCGCTATATTGCAATTTCCTTTTTCTTTCTTATCTAGCTAGGAAGTAATAGAATTCATTCGACTGCAAACATTATGAAATCTGTTTTTTTTTCTTCCTTCCTTTTAATTTTTTCGTTTGACCCGGAAAAAAAAAAACAATCTCAATTAAGTAAGAAGTTTTCAATTTTTTTTTTCTGTGGTATATCCAGAGATTTAGAATTTTATATATACATGCATGGAATTCAAACACAAAAGTACATATTTTAGCAACTTTTTATGATGACGTCTTGTAGTGACTCTGTCTTTTCTTGGCGATGCAGGCCAATTGCTCCGGGGAGGAAATGTATTCCCTATGGAACAGATCAACATTATCTCTCCAGGATGGCATTGGCATGGTACACAACCAATGATACATACCCTAGTATGGTCCATCACAAATTTCCTATCAAAGCAAGAAAGCTTCTAGATGTCTCAGCGTCAAGAAATATGCTGGATTTACACCCATATGAGTTTTAGCAGACACGGCCCATTTGTCGTCAAAGTAGGACGAGTTCCTCTGAAAAAAAAAAAAAAAATCGTCCATGTAAGTATGAAAATATCTCTCGGCTATAATAAGTTTCCTTGGAAAGTTCTTTTCTCAGGATTCAAATAATATTGGCAGTGGACGAAAGTAATTCCCCACCTTTTCGCACGACAAGCCAGAGAGTTAGGGGCAATTTTTTGGGAACGGTTTCGTCGCACCAAATGCAGAGACAACACATGGAATGTAGCCATACCCGACCAAGCTCTGTAAAGTAGGTGCAATTTCTTCTGATCATTGTTAAAGACAATCACCCAAAACTACTCCACAAAACTGTTTCGAATAGTTTATATTTAATCTATTATTTGTAAAGTCCCAAACACAATGGTAATCACTTATCAACCCTATCTTAAATCCGACGTCTAAAAATTTGGTACCTGAATATCTCAAAATAATTTTATCAGCGCCATTTAACTAGGTGGTCACTAAAAACTTTGCAATAGTTGAAAATCATTTCGATTTTTATTTTTATCTATCTCAGTTCAGTAAAAATATATTTTATCCCAAACTTTTACACATGCTAGTCAGTATTACTGAAAGACGAGTATTATTACACTACTCCTACTCATATTTGACCGAGTATATAATAATTGGTAATGTTAAAAAAATCTCTCCTATTATTTGTGGTTTATCGAGTGAAAAATTTTCATTGGATCTTATCCCAAAATTCTTTCTTTCCTTATTTTGAAATGAATTTAGAAGAATATCGATGCATAAAATGGAGTATTTTTCCACCTACTTTCTTATTTGGTTTTGTTCGCCAAAATGTTTCACAAACTCATCCCAAAAATGTAATGCACACAGTCAATAGTGGCATCAAATGTTGGACTAATAACTATATTGAGTTGAGTTTTTCACCAACCATCGCAAAAAAAAAAAAAAAAAACTCACCTTGTCACGTTGGTGTTCTAATAAACACACGTGTTAAAGCACCCAACTACCAAATATTCATTCATCATTAAAATCGAATCTGTTGGATTTAACTTCTATAAAACTATAGTTTTGACCTTTGCTGAATCATAATTCCCCAGAAAGCATTTTCAAAATTCCGAACCTTTTCCGGCAATGGAGGGACTAGTTCCGGTTCAAACTGCTGGACATAGACTTCCTGTTAGACTCGTTTCACCTTCTCCGTATCGCTGTCCCGGTTCTGTCTCCATCAGACGTTCGTTTTCAGGTCTCGCCATGGACAGGAGAGCTCCGTCGCTTTTCGCGATCCGAGCTCAGCAGGTGCGGCGCCGACTTCTTCTTTCTTTTGATTCTATGAAAACCCATTAACAAAGGTCGCGACTTTCGTTTGATTCTGTGTGTTCTGTCGTGTTCTGGTGATTGTCTCGATTATAAACCCTAGCTGGAACGAGTTTGGTGGGTACTCTAATTCTAATTCCATCAATCTGTTGCTGAAAGTATTTGCCTTTTGTATCTTTTTGGTAGTCGGATTTGAAGGAGAGCTTAGGTGTTGCTTCCTCTTCAGTAGGAAATGATCTTAGAATCAAGGAATGGGAAGTAGAGATGTATCAGAATGAGGTAGCTATTAGCCAAGGTATCAGGATAAAGAGGAAACCACCAAGCAAGGCTCCATTGGGATATTCTGGACCTTTTGAGTTGAGATTGCATAACGATGCAGATGCTGATTCTCCCAGTAACATCCTGGAGGAGATTACATGGTACAAAGACGTAGAAGTTTCTCGGGTAAGAGTTTTTTCTTCTTTTTTCAAACCCTTTTTCGCTTCTTCAAGGCTATGTGAGTTGTTAATTGTGATTGTCTTTTTTCTTCAGATGAAGGAACTGAACTCACTTGAGGCGTTAAAGAAAGCTGTAGAGAATGCTCCTCCTACTAGGGATTTTGTTGGTGCGCTTAGGATGGCTCATCAAAGAACTGGCTTCCCTGGTTTGATCGCTGAGGTTAAGAAGGCTTCTCCAAGTAGAGGAATCTTGAAAGAGAATTTTGATCCGGTATGGTGATGCTTCTTTTCTATTTCTTTCTGTAGTGATAGAGATCGTGTTTTCGAGTATAGTTATTGGACTTCTGATTAAGCTAGTTAAGGTTGAAGAAGAATTGTAGTCTTTGTCATTTGCAATTTGGCCTTGGGAAATAGAATCAACATTTTGTTCTTTTGAATGGTTCCTGAATATGATTCGCTATTGACCTGAAAGGTCTTCATTATTCATCCGGCTGTGTTGCTAACAGGTCGAGATTGCTCAAGCTTATGAAAGAGGCGGTGCAGCATGTCTCAGTGTTTTGACAGACCAGAAGTTTTTCAAGGTTTCTTTTGTTATGTATTCAGTTGCAGATATCTTATACACATTTGCAGTTGTTTTAACATTTGTAGTTCTTATCTTGATATTGTTGGACAGGGAGGGTTTGAAAACTTGGAAGCAATAAGAAGCGCTGGTGTGAAGGTATTCTCTTTTAGCAAAGTCTTGTTTTTTGTTGTTGTTTGTGCTACATGATGAAAGACAACCGTTTTGTGTTCAATTATTGCAGTGTCCCCTATTATGCAAAGAGTTTATTGTAGATCCATGGCAAATCTACTATGCTCGGACTAAAGGCGCTGACGCAGTATTGCTTATTGCTGCTATATTGACTGACCTGGAAATAACCTACTTGCTTAAGATCTGCAAGAAGCTTGGTTTAGCTACCCTTGTTGAGGTCTTCTTTTTTCCTTGCTTTGATTATTGTTGAGACTTAGTGTTCCTTTTAGTTACGCTCTTAATACACTTGGCTCTCAATTAGGTACACGATGAGAGAGAGATGGGCCGTGTTCTTGCAATTGAAGGGATCGAGCTTGTTGGCATCAATAACCGAAGTCTTGGTAATGAAGCTTTTGTACATATCTCTTGGTGATTCTTGTTGTGGAAAGTTTAGTTCAGTTGAGTTGAGGAGTCTCACAGATTAAAGTTTTGGTGTTTTCAGAAACATTTAAAGTGGACATTAGTAACACAAAGAAGCTTCTTGAAGGAGAGCATGGTAGACAAATCCGCGAGAAAGACATGATCGTAAGTAGTTCTAGTTTCCATTCGTGTTCTTTTCACAACTTCCTGAGTTCTGACCAAGATGATTCTGTTGTGTGGGGTTTAAGGTGGTTGGCGAATCCGGTCTGTTTACACCTGATGATATTGCATATGTACAAACCTCTGGAGTTAAAGCGGTAAGCTTTCACAACTATCCATTTGGTTGCTTTGGTAGACTTGAGCAAGTTTCAATCAGATAACTGAAACAATGCTGATTTTGTGAGTTTTACAGGTTTTGGTTGGTGAGTCCATTGTGAAGCAAAACGACCCTGAGAAAGGAATAGCTGGACTCTTTGGCAAGAACATTTCTCATTCTTAAAAATCATGTCTCTTAATATGTTTCTGTGAAAAAACTGAAGAAAGACTAGAAAAGGTTTGTTTGTTGTCTCTTTTGTATCACAATTCATCATAAACCATTGAATAAAAGTTTTTGCCTTATTAAATCATTAACTGTTTAATTTCAGCGTAATCAATCACGATTGAGAAAAAACAAAGCAATCTTTTAAAAACACTATCCATGGAACTCAAATCAAAAGAGAGATGGCAAGCAATATTAAGTGATATATAACTCACAAGTGAAGAATACAAGACAAACACAACACATCACACCAATACAAAAGAAACGATATTGTTGTTATCTAAATACATTCATCATCCTTGCACCAGACCGGAGTCACCAAAACACACCACTCGAAACAACTCCGACCAGAATCCAGAAGTGACTGTCATGGCTTCTCAGACAAGCTCCAGCCTTCTTGACGCAGTATGACTTTTTTAGATATAAGATAAAAACGACCTTGCAAGGCGAAGACCTCACCCACTTATTCTGCGCGAGTGGATTGTATACAGCAAAACCATTTTTTCTGCAAAAAGCATGCAAGAAACAGCATCTACAGTAAGACACTAACGAACCAATGACCCAACTATTTAACTTTTCTTGAGTTCACACATCAAGCAAATGATATGATGATGCATTTTCAAAGAAAAGAGCTTACAGTGGGCTTCCCAAGAACATCACCATTTTTATTGTAACCAGGTTCTTCTTTCCCTGGTGAATCAGATTTGCCACCTCCCTTTTTCTCGTTTCTAGCTTTGTTGAAGATAACAGTGAAACCCTCAGCAGAAGAAGGGTCATTCACATCCCATTCTCCAAACTTTGGCAATGGGCGGCCCTTGTCCTACACACAAACCAAACAATCCAAGAGGATGAGTTTTAAAAGTGTTCATTGCTACTAATATTGATTCTTTCCCAGCCAAAAAACACAAGCTTGTCTTGTATGGATTAGCTTTTCTGAGTAAACACTTGCAAATGCCTCTATGCACAATCAACTCGTATTGATATTGCATGAGCAAAGAGAAAATTACTATGCACAGAAAAGAAAACAACATTTTTCTCATTCCCCTTATGCATGATTCCAGATTTGGTTTTGCAGTCTTTGGCCTTTTTAGACAATCTTATCCCACTTTGCGACTTTCTCTTGTCTAATTCACTAATCTAGAATAGATTATAACGAGAGCAGTAACTGCAAATCTATAAAAAAAAAACAAAGCTTTTGTAAGATAAAGACAAGGAAACTCCATTGTCAACAAGCAAACCCATTATAGGATCGAAGATTCAAAAAGGAAAAAGCTTTGGAATTTTCCAGGTTAGAGAAATGGTAAATCTCAAAGAAAATCAGAAGCAAAACATCATCATCTAAACTACTGAATAATTCCACAAAAACGAAGATAACACATCAACCGAAATCAAAAGACGTGAAAGAATACACAATTCAGAAATTAAGATTATGGGCAAAAGAGAGAGGGAGAGAGAGAGATCGCACTGCCATGGGTTTGCAGGAGAGATTCGAGAGGAGCTTAGGTTCGTGGTGGTGGTGGTCGTCGTCTCCTTCCTCTGGTTTCCTTCACCTTTTCTTGTTTTTGTTTTGTGTGAATAATTTGGGGGATGAGGCGAAAAAGGAGGAACCATGGAATATGGGCCTTTAGTGGGCCTAAATGTCTTTTTGCTATTTGATTTGAACGTTTCATCAGTGGAGTCAACATATTCTCTCTCTCGCTATCTACAAATGTCACTAGTCATGGACATTCGGGGATTTTGAGTCTTTTGAATTGGTTGAATTGGTAAAGTATCTGAGATATTTTAGGTTCAGGTTTGGTTTGATTCAGGTTTGATTCAAAGATTACATATTAAAACAGATAGAATAAAATTAAAAAAAAAAAATTTGGTTCGGATAGAGTTTGCATCCAAAAATCCGAATTGTTTAACATATGGAATACCAAAAAGTGTATATGGTTAAGTTTAAACTTGATGTGAGGGTATACAAGAAACAACATACAACTAAATTTCAAATTTCAAAACAAGTGTATATGCTTAACCAAACATTACATTTAAGTTTGGTACGAATTCCCCTATTACCGACTCAAATAGCAAAATTCAAAATAAGACAAGATGAACACAAAACCAGTTCCAAACTTTTTTCAGTCACAAAGACAACATGACCAAATCATGTACTCCTAATCCAAAATCCAAACACAAAGAACACATAACCAAAATCAATTCCAAACACTTTCAGTCTCTTACTCTCTCAAGTCATTCAGCAATTCTGCAACTACATGATTCAAATATTCAAGTAAGCAATATTTAAAGAGATATATGAACATATATGAAACTATTAAAAATAAACTTCAAATACTGTAAGATTACCTAAAAATAATTTATTACCTTTTAGTTATAAACACATTGAAAATAAACTAATAACCACTACAAAAATGAATTAAATTATTAGATTATTTAGATTATATCATAAAACTACATTATTTTATTTTAAATTACTTATTTATAAATGAGAAAATATAAATGATCTAACATAAATTATAGTTAATGATATTATTATTAATAACTATATTATAATCAGATTATACCACTTAATTTTTGACATATAAAATTTATAGTATAAACTCGTCATCTTTTGAAAGTGGATTACAATCTAATTTTCTTGTAAAACGATGTGAACACAAGCAGATTATGAACTATTTTTCTTGTAAAGAATTGTGTGAACATGAGAGCTTCATTATTTATTGGTGCATACCCATATGGGTCTCTTACAAATATAATATGAATTGATTGAAATTTAAAGACTTAGGTAGAAACTCTTTTTTTTGTTCTATCATTTATTGGTGCATACCCATATAGATCTCTTAACCAATTTTTTTGTTGCATTATAGATAGAATTTTTTTTAATTTAACATATTTAAGATTAATACATTTTTAATTTAACATACTTAAGATTACCAATTTTTTGTTGTTGCATTGTTATTAAAGACTTAAACTAAAAAACAAGATAGGAAATTGAAACAGTCTATGAAACAAACAACAAGATAGGAAATTAGTCATATATACGTCACTTTTTCTGTTTTTCATGTTGTATAGTCTATGAAACAAGCAACAAGATAGGAAATTGAAACAGACGATGAAACGAGGTTTATGAAACAAGTAACAAGATTATTTTGCACGAGACTAGAATTCTTGTGCACGAGACTCTTTCATGATCCCATGGCTCCACACTCTTTCATGATCCCTAGAAACACAAGACACCAACAGATTCTTTAGAAACAGAACACAAGACGTAGATTGTAATGTAAAGGCACAGAAAATACCTGACATATGCAGCCAGTAACCAGCCTAGATACCTGAGACATATAAAGAAATAGTAAGATTAACAAAAGGCAATGAAAACCAAACAAATTATCTTGATGACTTAATACCGAACCAGATAAAGAAATTGGTTCAAACTCAAACACAGGGATGTTTACCTGGAGCTCCTTACACGCCTCTTGTCGGAGATCTGAAGAGTTTCGTCTTTGGGGATAGAGAGAACGAGAAGGGCGATTCAGATCTGCCGTTCTCCTAGAGCTCCTTTCTTCTTTTAAAAGGTTCCAGCCAAACTCATTATATTAAAACACACATGAAACATATTTAATATCTAACACATTCATCTCATTCTTTTCTTCATATCTAACCAAAACATATTTAAAACACAGATAACCAAAACATGTAATCGTTAGTGTGGCCAAAACATGTGAATTCATTCAAAATCTATTCGGCTCAAAGCACAATTGTTGGGTCAAAATCCCCTCTTAGGAGATTGATGAAGCAAAAGGCCGAATTAACGGTTGAACATTTCATATTCTGACAGCAAGCCCACGAAATAAGACTAAACGCTTGCCCGGATCAAGTTCTTGGCTTAACAGGCTGCAGATGAACTAAATGAGTTGTGGCCATTTGTACTCTTTTTCCTTATCTTTGGTTTTGTCCCAAAGGGTTTTCCGGGAGAGGTTTTAACGAGGCAAATCGGTTCACTTATCTTAAACCCATCCGGAACCTGTTCAAATCGCTCCGACCAAATGCTCGTCGGATCAAGCTCTTATCATTCGGTCTGACGGATGAACTGAACTCTCTAATGGCCTCTCAAGACGAATCTCTGCATATCTTCTCAGCCCGGAGCATTCACCGAGCCAAGAGATGGGGTACGGCCGGACCTCGCCCTTTCGGACTGGCCCCAGAAGTTATTTTCCGACTGTTGGGCCTCGGCCCAATATTTCCCGAAGAAACATCATGCCATTTGAAGACGGACTTCACGGTGTTTAGAGCATGGAAAAACATCGAGGAGTTTACTTAAAATAAACCGGAGTCAAGACCTTAACCAGAGAAAATTGGACCAGGAGACAAAAAAGACAAGATGGGCCAAATCAAGACAAGCGAGCCCAATTGGACAGAAAAGGAATGGACGGTCGGCGGCCCATCAGGTTTCATTGGCGGCTGGGAAGGGATTTTTTACAACATCCCACATTGCTTAGATCAGTCTTTGAGACCCTAGAATCTCTCATATAAATAGACACCCTTGTATTCATTCTCAAGGCATCCCAACTCAAGTGCAAGAGCCTTCGAGATATGAGACAAAAAGCCTTCTCGAATATTTTTGTACTCAGAGATTTTATTAATAAAATCATCTTTCTCATCTTTTTACTTTTTTGGCCTTTAGTTCTTAAGTAGAATTTTCGGAACCCCGCAAATAAATAAATTTCGACAGTGTGAGTTTCGACTCTCACAGTTTGGCGCCGTCTGTGGGGACGAGAAATATTCTTTACTTTAAGAACGAGAGGCGCAGGACAAAAGACCATGGCGACCGGAGGAAGAACCGACAGCGACAACAACCGACCGGACGGTGGAACTGGAACCGGAGGAACCGCACCCGGAGCGGTCGGAGCCGGAGTAGCCAGAACGAAAGCGGCCGCAACCGGAGCTTCCATGGCTGGAGCGATCGTGGTGGGAACAACCGGCACCACGGCGACCGCGCCCGGGACTACCACCGCTGCGCTGGTAAGGTTCGGGATGCCAATCGACGGAAACGCGGTCGGAACGAGCTACAGCGGGACGACCGACTTAATCGAAGATGTATCGGCGATTGGCGACCTAAGGAACATGCTGGCCGGACTCGTGGAACGCCAAGACAGGCAGGCAAGGACGGCAGCATAGGAAATGGCGGCCATCCGAGAACTGGCGCAAGGCGTCCAACCGACGGGGAGACGACGCCTTATATTCTCGCCGGTAACAAGCACTCCCGTGGGACAGAACTCAAGCGAGCAAACTCCCACCGGAACAAGAACGGAGCTGATGAATATCCTCCCAAGGATGATGCACTCTAAGTTGGTAAGTTGGATAATCCTTGCAAAACAAGGTGGTGGATTGAATGGTCGCACAGAAGCTGCGGAAGACTTCTGATATTTCGGTTGATCCCTTGGATATGATGCACCAAGACGGATCGAAATGGATCGAAGGGTCGCACAAGAGTTGCGGAAGGCTCTTGATATTCCTGATGGATCGTAGGGAGCTTCAAAGGCTGCGGAAGACCTTTGGTATACCCGACTCAATGCCCTAGGATATGACGCACCTAGACGACAAAGAGGTTTTGATCAAGGATATTACGCACCATGATCAGATCAATGGATATTACACACCATTGGCAAAGAACAATGAGTTAACCACTCAAAAAGGTTCCAAAAATATCAAACAAAGCTTATTATTCAATCGAGATTACATAACCACTCAAAGAAAGAGACCTTACAGAATAAGAAGAAAATATCCTACTGGTAAACCGACAAATAAGAGAGGAAGGAAGTGAAAGAACTGCCCGGGCGAATCAATACGCCAGTCAAAAAGACGAGATGGACGAACTACGCGCCCAACTGAAGCTGGCGACGAGCCAAATGAAGGAAGTAAGATCTCAAATCCACAAGGCAACGAGTGCGGCTCCAAAGATCGATCGAGTCCTAGAAGAAATGCAAAAGATCCCTTTCACTTCGAGGATCACGACTAGGAGACTCTCCAATCCCGGAAAGCTCAGAATCCCGTTCTACGACGGGACAACAGATTCGAAGGCACACATGAAGGCATTAATATCGCAACGAGCCAGACCAAGTTCAAACCCGAAGAGAAAGACGCCGGATTCTGTCTTCTATTTGTGGAACATTTGAAAGGAGCGGCCCTGTCATGGTTTCCCCGCCTAGAAAGGGATTCAATCGACGGTTTCGAACAGCTGTCTTCGGCTTTTCTAAAGCATTATTCGCTGTTCATAAGTCGTTCGACATCCGACGCAGATCTCTACTCACTCTCTCAAGGCGCAGAGGAGAGCCTCCGAGAATTCATCGAGAGGTTCAAGATCATCGTCTCTAAGATCGACGGTCTGAGCGATAACGCCGCAATAAACGCCCTGAAGAAGTCCCTATGGTGTGCATCAAGCTTCCGAAAAGAGATCACTATCAACCCGCCAGTTACCATTCAAGATGCACTCAACCGAGCTTCGAACTTTGTGGTTCACGAAGAAGACACGAAGCCCTTGAGCAAAAAACACCAGCCATCGAGAACGCCAAAAAGCCCGGCTCAACCGTCAAACGCCCCAACCGAAAGGAAAAGTAAACGGAGCGGTAGAGACGAAGAAACCGAGGCAGGAGGAGCACACAATTACCAGATAGACACGAGGAGACCATTCGAAGGCCGTGGCGAAGGACCGTGGAACACCTGGACACGGTTCAGTGATATTATGTGTTTTTAACCTATTTTGATTCGTTTTTAGTATTCGGTTTGAGTTTTGATTTGCATCTTTCGTTGGTTTTTCGAGTCTTTTCTATTGTTTTGAGTCTTTTTACAGATTTCATGGAGTTCCGAAGGAGTTTGGCGTTTACGGACATGTTCGAGTCGAGTTAATGCGGAAAACAGGAGAAAAGGACCAAGTGAAGAACGACCGTTCTTTGTGAAGAACGACCAGCCAAGAACGACCGTTCCCTCATCAGAACGGTCGTTCCCCATCTCACCTACCTTGCAGACAAAAGAAGAGGAATGACCGTTCCCTGAAGAGAACGATCGTTCCGCACCTCACCTACTTCGCGAACGACCAAGCATGGAACGACCGTTCTCCGCCTAGAACGATCGTTCCCAAGTTCACCTACTTCACCTACTACGGATCGACCATTGGGAACGATCGTTCTCCACCTAGAACGACCGTTCCCCGTCTCACCTACTCCCCTTCACCTTGGCCTATATAATGAACTCACTCTTGATGCTTCAAACCACACCATCTTCTTCCTTCTCTCTTCTCTAGCTTCAAAGCCTTGCTCCTTCTTCAGTTTTAAGCTTTTGTGTTTATGCTTTTATTAAGTTTTATTTAGTTTCTTTTAAGCTTTATACATTTATGCTTATGCTTTAAGTTTTACTTTCAGTTCTTATATTTATGCTTATGCTTTAAGTTTTACTTTCAGTTCTTATATTTATGCTTTACTTTCAGTTCTTATATTTATGCTTTAATTAAGTTCTTATAAGTTATTTTCAGCTTTCATTATCTATCAAAACTTTTTGATGAACTCTATAATCTCTTTGTTTTCTTCTTTAATCATGTCTGAGTAGATCTCTTAGTTAGGTTAAGGTTTATCAAGGGAATTCATGAGCTTTAGGGTTAAACACAAATAGGCTATTCAAATCAATGTCTCCACCTTTGTTGTTCTTAATGCTTAGATCGAATTGATCACTTGATTTTATGATATTGGGTTAAACTTAGACAGCGAGAGTTTCTAGGTTGCTAGAAAGAACATTGGTGAGCAATTTATTCATTACCTGCGAGAGTAGATGTATCGGAGAATTGTGAACATATTAAACCTGTCCTTAATGCTTGTCTACGATTTCTAGTACCAACGAGAGTTAGGAATTCTAGGTCGATAGACAAAGATATTGATACCACGAGAGTGGATTGATATTATCTTAGTGTTTGAGTTCTAGACTTATGCTTAATCACTGCCTAATAGTTGTTTGATCCGTTGCTCTGAATCTCCTGCGATATTCCTTGACCTAACGCTTGTTTAATATAATCTTTACAACCTATTTCACTTTTATTATTACTATCTACAAAAAAAAACCAAAAACATATTTGAATTGTCTTAGCTCTTAATTTAGCTCATTAAGTCAAAGTGTGAAAACTGGTCTTCGTGGGATCGACCCCTAAATACTACTCAATTCGTATGCTGTGCACTTGCAGTAGGAAATAAGGGTTTAAAACTCGTGTATCAAGTTTTTGGCGCCGTTGCCGGGGACCAAATTTTCACCTTTTGTTTACGGCTGAATTATTAGACTAAGAACTTTACTGAACCTATTTTCTTTTCTTCTTTGTTTTTGGTTTTCAGGTGCATGTCCACAAGGAGCACAAGGAGCAAAAACACAGGACCTTCTTAGCTTGACAAACGACGAGCTAGCAAGGATAGAACGAGGAAACAGAAGACGCAACACACCCATTAAAGAAGCAGAAACATCTGACACCGCCAACTCAGAGATGGGCGGACAAATAGACATCGCAACTCAGCTGCAACAACTCCAGACAGCCATGGAGCAGCTTCGTTTGCAACAGGAGAGGCTACTCGTTGCACAACTTGCCTTCGGGGACAAAGATACGGCTCACACATACTACCAAGATCGATCTGCGATCGTTACCCCGACCATCCAGAGGCAAGATTACGAGATCAAGTCTCAAATGATCGCCCTCGTGAAGCAACACCTGTTCCACGGTCTGCCTGCTGAGATTCCGATGGATCACATCGAGAACTTTGAAGAGATCTGTAGCACAACCAGCTCCAATGGTGTGCCCCCAGATTTTTGAAGTGCAAGCTTTTCCCTTCTCTCTTGCGGGAAAAGCATCACAGTGGTTTAAAATCTTTACCACCACGCTCTCTACCGACGGGGCTGATGCAAGATCAGCCTTCTTGGATAAGTTCTACACGAATCCAAGACCGCAGCCTTGAGGAACAAGATCTCCCATTCGAACAACAGTCCGGCGAATCCTTCAATGAAGCATGGGAGCGGTTTAAGGAGTACAAGCGCGAGTGCCCTCACCATGGGTTTAGTGATGAGCAGCTGCTCAGCACCTTCTATGACGGAGTAGACTGGGACTACAGAAATGCCCTGAATGCAGCTAGTAACGGTGACTTCTACACTAAGTCAAAGGAAGGAGCTCTGGAGCTGAACGAGAACCTAGCCGCAAGTTCCAGCAACAAAAGCCCGAAGTACGACAGAAAGAAGGTCAACAGTGTGGAGTCCAAGCAGATTGCGGAGCTCACGGCCAAGGTTAACCTTCTCCTTAAGGGGAACCAAAAGTCCGTCCTCGCTCAAGTCCATAAGGAAGAAACCGGTGATGATCGGAGGGAGGTCAATTATGTGAACGGGCAAGGATTCGGACAGAACCGCGGTTTCAACAACCAAGGTTTTAATACCCATCCGAATTTGTCCTATAGGAGCACCAATGTGGAGAATCCTCAAGACCAGGTTTACCCTAAGAAAGGAGGACAGAATCAGATGGGCTTACAGGAAGGCTACTCCAACAACTACCAGGGTAGGCAATTCGTCCAAAATCAGAACCGATTCCAAGGAGGAAATCAACAAAAGCAGCCCTTCATGAGCTCGCAGCCCCAAACTTTCACAAATCCGCAACCTTCATCTTCAGCAACCAGCTCCCAAGACGAGCTGAAGAACATGATGCAACAACTACTGGCGGGACAGCAAAAAGCCGCGGCTGAGATCAATACAAAAGTTGACACCATGTATGTGGACCTTAATGGGAAGTACGAAGCAGTACGGACTCACATAAAGCAGCTTGACACTCAGATTGCACAAACCGCTGAATCAGTTAAGAGGACATCAGGGACTCACGTAGAGGTGAACTACGTGAATGGAGGCTATGTGGAGAATCAGAGCTTGCAAGCTTCGGCGTCTAACTCTCAAGACGAGCTGAAGTCTCTTATGCACTTGGTTCTACTCAACCAACAAAAATCTGCTGATGAGGTCAATATCAAGGTGGACAGCATGTACAATGATCTCAACAATAAGTTTGAAGCTGTTTGCACTCGCATGAAGAAGCTTGAGATTCAGATTGGTCAAACTGCTGAGGCATCAAAAAATCTTCCAGCAAGGGTATACATTCCTAAGGTGCCTTATCCAGTTTTACCTAAAGATCAGAGGGAGCCCATCAGTGCAGAGAAACCAACTGATTTTAAGAAGATAACTCAAGAAGAGATTAAGGCAGTCTTTGTAGAAGCAAGGAGTACACCACCAGCATTGAGGGTATTGCCTAAGGTTGAAGATCCCGGAAAATTCTTAGTCCCATGCTCCATTGCTGGAATAGAATTCAAGGATGCTCTTTGTGATTCCGGGTCTACTGTTAATCTCATGTCAAAGGCAATTGCAGAGAAGTTGAAAATTTATGAGGTAAAACCTAGCCATATGACTCTTCGATTTGCAAATACCTCCTCAACAACATCGTCTGGCAGCATTCACGATCTACCTGTCCGAATAGGGGATTGCCTAGTTCCAACTGATTTTCAAGTTGTGGAGATGAGAGAGGGTTATGGCATGCCATTACTTCTTGGAAGACCATTCATGGCTACAGTGGGTGCAATCATCGATATGCCAAATAGGCAAGTCTGCTTTTCCAAGATTGACAAGAATGTCTTCTACGAAGCCGTTCCCATAGGAACAACCACACGCGCCTCTTGCATCTCAGCAGTGGATAGAGAGGAAGCACGTACTCCGATTCCGCAAGCACCTGCTCCACCACCCAGGAAATTTAGGGAGAAGACAAGGACGCAGGGAAACGTGCAGTGCAAAAAGATGACGGGAGGTTCTCAAATGACTTTGATCCCTCAAGGATATGATGGAAACTCGGTTGACTACAAGGTGAAGTGCAAAGGTCGTCCTAAACCTTTCTCTAGAGTTAGAGCTATTCTTCCATCAGAATTGAAAGAGAAGGGTATTGGTGTTGTGAATGGAATGCTGAGTACGGTCCCGAACATGAGGATGCCTGATTATGGAGCTTATTTTGGAGCAAGCTCTCAAACCCAGCCTAACTGACACATGGCACCAACGTCAAGCTTAGCGACGTAAAACAAGCGCTTTCGTGGGAGGCAACCCACCAGGTAACATGTAAATATCGTGAAATTTTTTGTTCTTGTTTTATTTACGTTTCTTGTTTTGTTTGAGATTGTTTTTCAGGCTTTTATTAAGTGTTCGAGAAACCGCTCTGCTGGGAGTGAAGAGATCGATCGTTCTCTAACAAGAACGGTCGTTCTAGGAGGAAGAACGATCGATCCGGGAGGAAGAACGGTCGTTCTGTAACACATCCGTCTTCTCGCAATTTACGACGGAACGACCGTTCTCTTCTTAGAACGGTCGTTCGCTTCATATTTCACGATGGAACGATCGTTCCGGGGTAAGAACGATCGTTCCCAGGTTCGATTTCTCCCCCAAATTCAAATCTAAACCGGTTTTAACTTAGATTAAACCGGAAAACACCTTGTTTATGAAAGAGAACGATCGATTTCATCTCATTTCTTCAAGTTCATCGTTCTTCTTCTTCCCAAGAACAAAACCTATAAATTTTTTTTTTAATCAACCATAACTCTCTCAAATTTTGGGGGTTTTCATCAATTCTTGTTGCTAATCCACTCAATTTTCGAGCTCTTTTTGATTCTGGAAACCATTCTCACAATTAACAAAGGTATGAGTTCGAAATTTATGAAAACCAATTCGCCATTGTTGAGGAAAAATTGCTTGTATCTTGTGTCCATTGTTGTTTGATGGTGAAATATTGCTAGATCTTGTCTAGGATGGATATATGAGCTTGATTTTAGGTTGAATTGATGGTTTCTTAGCAAGAATCGAAATTGAGTTTTGGTTGTTCAAAAAAAAAAAAAAAAAATCCGACCAAGTAGTAAAAAATGAGTTGTGCATTCGAATTCAAGGCTTTGAAGAAGATTGATTCTTGTTTCTATTGATATAGGAACTCATTTTGACAATACTTGATGAATTTTCAATGAAAAGTAGCTTTTTTGTGCAAATTTGCTAAAATGGATCGAAATTTGTCGATTTTGTAGGATGAGCGAAGTTCAACGAGAAGTGGGAAGCTCTAGCAACATGAACAGGAAGCATAAGACAGCGCATGACAAGAACCCGCTCAACAGACCCATAACCGGAAGGTGGGACGAACGCATATGACACCAAGTATTTGGCGGACTTGCGACAAACCAAACTTATGCCAAACCGGTTGGGCAGTGAGGCTACATTGGAGGCGTTGGGTCTGAAAGAGGATGTGGAGACTGTGTTCGAGAACATTGGGTTCGGACGGCTGTGGAAGATGAACGTGCCCATCTATCCTAAGTTCGTGAAGGAATTCCTCGCAACTTGCCGTCTCACCTACGCCAATCCCGAAAATCCGAAGGGAAGTGAGGGTACTCTCACCTTCTTCCTCAACAAGAAGCACTACGAGTACAGCCTCTTCAAGATTTGCGACATCTATGGTTTCCACAAAGGAGAAGACGTCAAGTTCTCCAAGTTCAGAAAAGAAGATGCGGATGAGTTCTGGGCGATCATTGCTAGTGGGCAGTATATCCCGCGAAATGCTAAGATAACCGCGATCAGGAATCCGGTTTTGAGAGTGGTGGTCAAGATCATAAGCAACACCTTCTTCTGCAAGAAGGAATCGGGAGCTGTACGAGATGATGAGTTGTGGATGCTGTTCTATGGAGTGAAGCATCTCATTCCGATGTACGCAGATTCGGACGGTCCTACCGAGAACTATGCTGCTGTGTTGTGTGACATGTTGGTGAAGATCAAGACGAGGCCTCCGAAGATAACATATGTAAGAAACATCCTCACGCTTATCTTCCAACACAAGCAGGTTGATCTGTCCGGAGAGGAGGTTTTGAACAAATGGGAGAGTATTGACATCGACCATCTCATCCGTTGCACAGTCCTCAACAAGAAGGACGTCTACCAGTTCTATGGGCGCGACGGAGTGGCCCGTTTTTGTAGACTCCCGAACAGAGGTATCACTTCTCTCATTGATCAGGACAGTTTGGAGTTTGATGTTAGTCAGGAGTTTTTGATAGCAGATCCAGCGGGGCAAGTCGCACAAGTTTCGCGACCTCGCAAGATACATCGACCACTGCGCGCACCACAGCCTGACGAAGAGAGTGATGATGAGATGGCGGAGGGTGGTGACGTCGCTGACAGATACCGCTTACCGCCGAGCCCTCCAGCAGATGACACAGCGCAACAACTCCAGTGGATCATCAAATCGCAAAAGAAGAACAACTCAATGATGAGGAAGATCTGGGGAGCGATCCAAAAGATTCGACCTTGTTCTTGTGCATCAGGTTCGCAGACACGAGGAGATGACAGCGACGTCTCCAGCGATGGCCATGAGAGGAGGACCAAAGCGAGACAAGATCGGTTGAGCGGATGAAGGCTAGAGAGCAGCACCGATAGCTCCACCAGCGACCACTGAGCTGTGGTTATTTCTATCACCCTTGTTATATCCATTTTTATTTTATGACACTTTTATTTTATTTTACGGGTTTCTCTTTCAGTTTGTTTAAACCGGGACGGTTAAAAACAAGTCTGGGGGAGGGATTTATTTGTGTACTAACGTTATGTTTTATGGATGTTTATTTCTTATGTTTTATTTGTTTTATTTTGGTGTGTTTATTTTCAAAAAAAAAAAAAAACAAATTTTATCGAGTCAAAACAGTGTGTGATTTTATTAAACTTTTTGGAATTGCAACATGTTCGATGTCATTGCCTTAGGACTACTTAGCATTGTTTGAGGATAGTTTGGAAACGCAGAAAAATCCATAACTTGATCATTTAGTGAATTTCTCAAATCATCTGAACTCAATCGAAATATCAGAACTTAATATGGACTTAATTTATCTCACTTAGGGGGTTGATAATCATGTATTGGATTTTACATTTGGAGTTTTCTTTGCATCATTTTTTTACCAATCTTTGCTAACTCCAAATGGCTAGACTTATCCTTAGTCTAGTACCACACCCTTACCATTTCCATGTTGAAACCCACTTATTTTCGTTTACTGTCATTGCATTCATGTGCAAAAACTATGGAGTATACGGACCGACACAACTTTTCTTTAGGATTGTGTCTAGATAGGTGGTCTCTTTCTGATTAAACTCATGGGATGTGTCTAGAAAAGTGATCTCTTTTTGAATATATTCATCGAAAATTTTCGTTTCAAAAGAGAATGAACTTTTAATGGGTAGAAGATTTTATTCACATTCAAGAAATAAGCTTACATTGTTGAAATTCTTTTGATGCAGATCTTAGAGACTAACCGGTTCCATTCTCCGATATGTAAAAATAAAAAAAAAATAAAAAAAAATTAAAAAAAAAAACAGAAGGAACCGGGAAAGTCGTCAAGGTAATATCTTTAAATTTCATGAAACGTTAAAAGAAATCATGTTCTTGTTTGTGACTTGTTAAATAAGGGTAGAAGGATTAGAGTTAAGGAGAGTTGTGTACCTCCTAATTGGTCTGTGTCTCACGGTGATTTTGCATAATGATTTGCATCCGTTTATACTGCTAAAAGAAACCAAAACACTTGAGCCACCAAATACCAACCTTGATACCTAGACCATAACGTGTTAGATATTCCCTTTGTGAGAGTACACGCATTTGATAATGAATGTTAAATATTGAGTTCTGCTTGATCATGAGATTTCACTTATTTACTACGGTTTATGGAGAAGTACAATGAAGTACGGATTGATCTGATCCTTGCGAATGCGGTTTACGGGCAATTGATTTAGAGTATGGTCCTATAAGTTTTACAAGTCTCACACGTTTTTCTAACCTCTCCTCTTTATAAAATATATGGTTTTGCTTGGGGACAAGCAAAGGTTTTAGTTGGGGGGAGTTGATATTATGTGTTTTTAACGTATTTTGATTCGTTTTTAGTATTCGGTTTGAGTTTTGATTTGCATCTTTCGTTGGTGTTTCGAGTCTTTTCTATTGTTTTGAGTCTTTTTACAGATTTCATGGAGTTCCGAAGGAGTTTGGCGTTTACGGACATGTTCGAGTCGAGTTAATGCGGAAAACACGAGAAAAGGACCAAGTGAAGAACGACCGTTCTTTGTGAAGAACGACCAGCCAAGAACGACCGTTCCCTCATTAGAACGGTCGTTCCCCATCTCACCTACCTTGCCGACAAAAGAAGAGGAACGACCGTTCCCTGAAGAGAACGATCGTTCCGCACCTCACCTACTTCGAGAACGACCAAGCATGGAACGACCGTTCTCCGCCTAGAACGATCGTTCCCAAGTTCACCTACTTCACCTACTACGGATCGACCATTAGGAACGATCGTTCTCCACCTAGAACGACCGTTCCCCGTCTCACCTACTCCCCTTCACCTTGGCCTATATAATGAACTCACTCTTGATGCTTCAAACCACACCATCTTCTTCCTTCTCTCTTCTCTAGCTTCAAAGCATTGCTCCTTCTTCAGTTTTAAGCTTTTGTGTTTATGCTTTTATTAAGTTTTATTTAGTTTCTTTAAGCTTTATACATTTATGCTTATGCTTAAGTTTTACTTTCAGTTCTTATATTTATGCTTATGCTTTAAGTTTTACTTTCAGTTCTTATATTTATGCTTTACTTTCAGTTCTTATATTTATGCTTAATTAAGTTCTTATAAGTTATTTCAGCTTTCATTATCTATCAAAACTTTTTGATGAACTCTATAATCTCTTTGTTTTCTTCTTTAATCATGTCTGAGTAGATCTCTTAGTTAGGTTAAGGTTTGTCAAGGGAATTCATGAGCTTTATGGTTAAACACAAATAGGCTATTCAAATCAATGTCTCCACCTTTGTTGTTCTTAATGCTTAGATCGAATTGATCACTTGATTTTATGATATTGGGTTAAACTTAGACAGCGAGAGTTGCTAGGTTGCTAGAAAGAACATTGGTGAGCAATTTATTCATTACCTGCGAGAGTAGATGTATCGGAGAATTGTGAACATATTAAACCTGTCCTTAATGCTTGTCTACGATTTCTAGTACCAACGAGAGTTAGGAATTCTAGGTCGATAGACAAAGATATTGATACCACGAGAGTGGATTGATATTATCTTAGTGTTTGAGTTCTAGACTTATGCTTAATCACTGCCTGAATAGTTGTTTGATCCGTTGCTCTGAATCTCCTGCGATATTCCTTGACCTAACGCTTGTTTAATATAATCTTTACAACCTATTTCACTTTTATTATTACTATCTACAAAAACCAAAAACATATTTGAATTGTCTTAGCTCTTAATTTAGCTCATTAAGTCAAAGTGTTAAAACTGGTCTTCGTGGGATCGACCCCTAAATACTACTTCGTATGCTGTGCACTTGCAGTAGGAAATAAGGGTTTAAAACTCGTGTATCATTCAGCTACGACAGGAATGCTTTCTGCAACTACCATAAGGCCAATGGACACGCGACCGAGCATTACAAGACGATCGGGAGAAAACTCGCAGCTAAGCTACTAGCCGGAGAGCTTGGGAACAATATAACCTTGGAGAGCTTGGGAACGGCCGAGGACGAGTACGAAGCCCCGGGCGGAAGACCTAACCAGCAACGCCCCGAAAGGCCACCAGAGGAAGGCCAAATGGAGATGATCCCGACGCAAACTGCCTGAGGATCCACATGATCATTGGAGGATCCCAGTACTGCCGAGACACGGTGGCCTTGATAAAGGCATTCTTGAGAAGAGGAGATAATGAGTAAAGTCCACAGACCCCTATCACCAAGGACAACGACCAGATCGCTTTCGACGACAAAGACGCCGAAGGACTCGAACAAACTCACGACGATCCATTGGTGGTCGAACTCCACATCAACGACTTCAACGTGTCCCGAGTGCTGATCGACACCGGCAGCTCCGTGGATGTCATCTTCCGGAGACACTCCGGAGGATGAATATCGACCTTTCAGAAGTAAAACATAACCCCAGATTGCTTACCGTTTTCTCTAGGGAGGTCACGGTAACAGACGAAACCATCCAGCTCCCGGTTCACGCCGGCGGGATTACGAAGGTTGTAAACTTCGCGGTGGCGAATCACCCCGCCATTTATAACGTAATCATGGGGACCCCTTGGATCAACTTGATGCGAGCAGTCCCATCGACGTACCATCTCTGCCTAAAGTTCCCGACCCCAAGCGGAATTAAGACCATCTGGGGGAACCAAAAGGAGGCCCGAGTTTGTTTTCTGGCAGAATACAAACTCCGAAACCCAACGAATCCAAAACGAAAGACAGAAGAAGAGGACACGAAGACAGGAAAAAAGATGAGCATAATTGACCAGTTCGATAGAACGAAGACCCTGCCAAAAGAAAAAACGGAACTACGGGTGACTTAATCTCTTCTCACGAAGGGTACGTAGGCAGGTCGCCTTAAAAATGAGTTCAATTGCCCCTCCCCATAAAAAAGGGGGGGGGAGAATGAATCCAAACATCTGGGCTCCCGAAAAAACTCGGAACGTCGCCTCTTGGGCCAATATCAACATCGCCTCTTGGGCCAATATCAACTTCGCCTCTTGGGCCAATATCAACTTCGCCTCTTTGGCCAATATCAACTTCGCCTCTTGGGCCAATATCAACTTCGCCTCTTGGGCCAATATCAACGTCGCCTCTTGGGCCAATATCATTTCACGGCTTGCGCCGAAAGAAAACTTCGGAGAAAATCCGCCTCGAACAAGATCGTCTGTTGCTGGCCACAACAAGACCCCTTCGTTTCGAAAAACACCTCTCGGCACACATATCAACAGTCCGTTGCTGATCACAACAGGATGACTTTAATCATGGTTCTTTCAACATCCCGCGAGGATAAACTTAGCGCGCTATACAAATTTCCGGATGACATCCGAAGGGCGTGACCTGCCAATCCGCGATCCTGACAGGAAGCATCCAGATGGTGTCCTTTTAGGCTTATCTTCAGGAGCTTCTCGCATAGGCAAATAATGCAAGGTGTAAACCGCGAAATGAGCTCGTAAACCCAGTAAAACGCCTGACATGGAACACTTGTCTTGAACATCTCCGAATGCAGTATCAAACCGGCCCTGATACGAGATTCTAAATGCGTTCAGTCGAGAGAGGAAGTTAAACGTGCTTAGTAAACTCCTCAACACCAAAACGTTAAACCCAGGAACCCTGGTCAACAGTTCGAGTGTCCGGAAAAACTCTCCAGCTATACGCAAACGCCTCTTGGCAAGCATCTGACTTAAGGCAAACGCCTCTTGACAAACAAAAAGCAAAGCAGAACGCCTCTTTGCAAGCAAATCAAGGGCCAGCCGTCCACCTCTTTAGAGATGGGCCAGCCGCCCACATCTATGGCAAGGAGTAGCCGCCCATTTCATTCAAAAAATGGGCCTGACATCCTTCATCAAACAAGAAGCGCTAAGCGGAAAAAGAAGAAGGCCTTAGGAGTGGGTAATAACTCTTTCATTAATCTTAAAAGCAAAAGCTCATCAGGCCCACAAAAGGAGCCAGACAATACAAGGAGTCAAAAAGCAAAAGACAAAAAATAAACGAAGAACTAAAACCACGAAGATCAAAGTTCCGGGCCAAACGCCTGAGCTACGGCAAGGTCCGCAATCCCGGGAACGCCTTCGTTGGATCAGGCTGGGTTAACCACCCCGAACAATGAAGCCTCCTCTTCAATCAAGCCGGCTTCGGAAGTCAGAGCAGCCTCAGGCGGAGCCAACTGAAAATCAATCTTCCCACAGATCTGGACAACTACATCGTCAAACTGACTCTCGTCTTTGTCGAATTCTTCCCTCCATCTGGATAGCTTCGTCTTTTCTTGGTCCAAGCAAGACTCGCCTCTCTGGAGCAATTCAACCAATTCAAGATTTCCCATAATCTGAGCCAAATCAACCTCTCGAATTCTTGCTTTGGACAACGAAACAAGCATCTCCTTCAACTCCCTCAGAAAGACCGGAAGTTCGGTGGTACAAGCTCTACACCCGTGAGCATTGCGTGAAGCCCTGGCAGTGGAAAGCTGGCCCGCCAAAGTCTTTAGGTCGGCAGACTGACGCGAGATCTTTGCCTCTAGGCGGATCGACGAACAGATGGCTGCAAGGCCGAAACCTGTCTCTCGAGCAAGCTAATCTGATGCGAACGGACGTCCTCTTCAGCACGTTTGCGAATAACGCGAATAACGGCATCGTACGAGCTGATGCACTTATTCATGGAAGATATGAACTAAAATAAGAAGAAGAAGAAGAAAAAAGAAGACTGTCAGAAGCAAAAAAGGAAATATCGAAGAAAAGGCAAGTGGAAAGATGAAAAATTCACCTTTGATCCACACAAGGCCATATCTTCATATTTCTCGGAGTCATCAAGATCGTTATATGGAGGAAACTTAAAACTTCCATCCACGGTTGGCGACGGTTTTTGCAAGTGGACTCAGGAAAGGCATGCCCCGGCCGAGAATCCGCAAGCGACCCGGGCGATGAAGAGTTCTTCATTCCACCCTCGACTGGCCCGATCACTCTCCTCGGCCGCAACGCACCATCCGATCCAGCGATGGTGTAAACGATTCCCCGAGACTCAGGAGCACGTATCGCACTGTTCCGCGCCAAGATGGCGTCCTTCTTGAACGGAGTGACCGTGGCCGGCGTCGAGTCCGACCTCCCAGCAGGCCATTCCGGCGGAGGAACGGCTAGCAAGCTCTCCGCCGGCTTAGGAACGGAAGAGCGAGCCGCCGACCTGGTTCCGAGCTTGGAATCCGGCCGACCGTTCGCCTCCTTCGTTTTCTTCCCGCGTTTTTCCATCTACTTTTTCTCAAAAAAAGACATTCTAACCATGGCGGCAGACTTAAGAAAACTATCACAAGGAGCAAGCCAGAAATTGTGAGGAAGAGGGGGAGAGGATGGCGCCTATATATACAACAAGGCAACCTGGATCCTGAATTAACAAGGATTGAGAATTTTCCTATTTCTAAATCAGCAAAAAGGAAAAAGGAAAAAGAAAGGATTTTTTCCAATTCCTAACTCTTTTAGGAAAATGAACTCTTTCTAATTCCTTCTCAAACAGGAAAATGAAAATTTTCAGTTTCTCACTCGTGAAGGAAAAATGGAAATCCCCCAGAAGCAATCACCGGCGGTCCTGAAGCCCAAGAAGAAAAATTTATTCCAGCCAATTTTTGGCCACTCAATGTCAAGCAACAGCATTTTGGCCCATCAATCCCGACAAATACATCAACAACGCTCATCGCCCATGCATGCAAGGCCTAGGAGTTGGGGGCTAACTGTTGGGGTCATAATCCCCTCCTCGGAGATTGATGAAGCAAAAGGCCGAATTAACGGTCGAACATTTCATATTCTGACAGCAAGACCACAAAATAAGACTAAACGCCTGCGCGGGTCAAGTTCTTGGCTTAATCGGCCGCAGATGAACTAAATGGGTTGTGGCCATTTGTACTCTTTTTCCTTATCTTTGGTTTTGTCCCAAAGGGTTTTTCGGGAGAGGTTTTAACGAGGCAAATCGGTTCACTTATCTTAAACCCATCCGGAACCTGTTCAAATCGCTCCGACCAAATGCCCGTCGGATCAAGCTCTTATCATTCGGTCCGACGGATGAACTGAACTCTCTAATGGCCTCTCAAGACGAATCTCTGCATATCTTCTCAGCCCGGAGCATTCACCGAGCCAGGAGATGGGCTACGGCCGGACCTCACCCTTTCGGACTGGCCCCAGAAGTTATTTTCCGACTGTTGGGCCTCAGCCCAATATTTCCCGAAGAAACATCATGCCATTTGAAGACGGACTTCACGGTGTTCAGAGCATGGTAAAACATCGAGGAGTTTACTTAAAATAAACCGGAGTCAAGGCCTTAACCAGAGAAAATCGGATCAGGAGACAGAAAAGACAAGCTGGGCCAAATCAAGACAAGCAAGCCCAATTGGACGGAAAAGGAGTGGACGGTCGGCGGCCCATCAGGTTTCATTGGCGGCTGGGAAGGGATTGTTTACAACTTCCCACATTGCTTAGATCAGTCTTTGAGACCATAGACTTTCTCATATAAATAGACACCCTTGTATTCGTTCTCAAGGCATCCCAACTCAAGTGCAAGAGCCTTCGAGATATAAAACAATAACCTTCTCGAATATTTTTGTACTCAGAGATTTTATTAATAAAATCATCTTTCTCATCTTTTTACTTTTTTGCCTTTAGTTCTTAAGTAGAATTTTCGGAGCTCCGCAAATAAATAAATTTCGACAGTGTGAGTTTCGGCTCTCACAACAATCTAAAGAGGTTACTTGGACTCCTTAAAAGCACAATCATAACAACTCCAAAGCCTTAAGATTGGACTTATTCGCTTAAGTGTATCTCCTCATGAAAACTTGCCGATTCATTAGATGGTAAGGGAATAAGAAAATCAAAATTGTTAAGCAAGGTTCCGTATTAGGTATATCCGAACTGATTATCATTAAAACTGTAGGCTGTGTAGCAGAGTACTTCACGAAGAAAGTGATAGCAACACACGAAATCAGCCACCTTTGCTTTACACGTACAAGCGTAGACTCAAAACGTCTAAGGGAACCGGGCCAGAATCCAGTATGCTGGTGAAGTCGGCTGATGACTCAGAGAAAGGTCCACAAGAAGTTAACGGAGCAGTAACGGGTAACGACAGGGGACAAACGGTCGTGACAGAAAATAATTGAAGATTTGCTGCTATCTGGGATCACATGATAAGGGAGGGAGCGAAGGATGTGCACAACGGTGCTGCGTGATAGTTACGTTTATCTTAGTATAAATAAAGAGAGAAGGAGAGAGTTTTATTTTATCGAAACACTGTGTAATCGATCGGAGGGGAAAGTGAGTAATCCTCTTAACCAAATTACTCTGGCTTGTATTTGCATTTCCATAACGAGTACAAGTTTTATCCTCTTTTCCCTTGATCTGTTATTTACAAGTTCTTGTTTTAATCTCAAGTTCGTATCAGAAAGACGTCTCAACGAATGAGAATGAAGATGAAGAAACTAACATGAAATTGCAAGGATTCAAATGTGTAATAAACTCTAAGGGAACAGAGGAATCCATGGTAACTTCACATATTATCTACAGATTATTGATCAATCAAACAAAGAGAACAAAATTCAGCAGCAACAGAATCAGGCAAACTAGGTGATCAACAAAATCATATCAGTATCTAAACCACATGATACGAATTAGGCACAGGATACGAACTATTACAAAATTGGATTTGAAATCTGGTTACCATCAAATAAGGGTCAAGACATCCGACATCGCTAAGACAGCCTTTAGAACTCACGATGGACACTACGAATTCTTAGTAATGCCTTTCGGATTGACAAATGCCCCTGCAACTTTCCAGTCTCTGATGAATGATATCTTTAGGCCGCTACTCCGAAGGTCCGTCTTGGTGTTTTTTGACGACATTTTGATCTATAGTAAGACGATGGAGGAGCATAGGGAGCATGTGTCAGAGGTGCTGTCGATCTTAAAGGACTACAAGCTGTTTTTGAACTACAAGAAGTGCCATTTTGGGATCCCGAAAGTTGAATATCTGGACCATATCATCTCTGCCGAAGGCGTGGCAGCAGATGAGAAGAAGATCGCGGCAATGATTCAGTGGAGGACACCTGCTAATATCAAAGAGCTCTGGGGATTTTTGGGACTTAAGGGGTATTACAGGAGGTTTGTCAAAGGGTACGGAGCTATCGCTAAACCATTAACTGCTCTGCTCAAGAAGGACAGTTTCGCATGACACGAAGGAGCAGCAGTAGCCTTCCGAAAGTTAAAGGAGGCAATGGCATCGGTTCCGGTGTTGGTCATGCCCAATTTTGATTTACTCTTCGTGGTCGAGTCTGATGCGTCAGGGTATGGGTTGGGAGCCGTACTTATGCAAGTAGGAAGACCGATCGCATATTTCAGCCAAGGGTTGACCGATCGAGAGAAGCTAAAATCTACTTATGAGAAGGAGTTGATGGCCACAGTGCTATCAGTTCAGAAGTGGAAGCACTATATACAGGGGAAGAAGTTTTTGGTACGCACCGAGCAGAAGAGTCTGCGCTACTTGCTGGAGCAGCGTGAGGTGAACCTAGAGTACCAAAAGTGGCTGGTAAAGTTATTGGGATATGAATTCGACATCCAATACAAACCTGGTCTCGAGAACAAGGCGGCATATGCATTATCACTTCATTGATATTCCGGCGGCAATACAGTTGGAGGAATTGTGTCAGGAAGTAGAAAGGGATCCAGAGCTTATGGTGATCATTCAACAGCTGAAGCAGAATCTAGAATCCCGACCAGGATATTCTCTGATACAGGGGAGGTGCTTTACGAGGGAAAACTGGTCGTATCTAGGCATTCACCTTCGGTGGCTCTCATTCTCAAAGAGTTTCACAATGGCAAACATGGAGGCCATTCGGGTACGTTGAAGACTCAAACGCCGTATAGCCGATGTGTTTTACTGGAAAGGCATGCTTGCAGATGTTTGGAAATATGTGGCAGAATGTCAGACTTGTCAACGCCAAAAGTATTCCACGCTGGCACCAGGAGGATTGTTACAACCATTTCCGATCCCATACAAGATATGGGAGAATACGAGTATGGATTTTGTGGAATGCATGCCGGGTTCGGGCGGTTTTAACTGTATTATGGTTGTGGTGGATCGTTTAACAAAGTATGCTCACTTCATTAGTTTGAAACATCCATTTACTGCCATTGATGTGGCGCATGCTTATGTCCGAGAAGTGGTCAGGCACCATGGGTTTCCTCGCTCAATTGTGTCTGACAGAGACATGATCTTTCTAAGCAACTTTTGGAAAGAGATGTTTCGCCTAGCAGGTACGGACCTGCGTTTCAGAACTGGAGATCACCCGGAGACCGATGGTCAAACGGAGGTTGTAAACCGCATGTTGGAGACATACCTGAGGTGTTTCGCAGGAGAAAAAGCCAAAGACGTGGGCACAATTATTACCCTGGGCGGAATTGTGGTACAACACAGCTTTTCACTCAGTAATTCAGATGGCTGATTTCAAAGCATTGTACGGTCGAGATCCTCCCAGTCTGATACGCTATGAGACAAGAGCTACTGGAAATGGGGATTTGGAGGAACAGTTATTGGAACGTGATTTGGTGCTGGAACAGCTCCAGAGTCATTTGCTCAGAGCTCAACAGGTCATGAAGTGGGGCGCTGATAAACATCGCAGAGAAGTGGTTTTTGAGGTGGGGGATTGGGTCTATCTGAAACTACGACCATATCGGCAGAAATCTCTTGCTCGAAGGATTAACCAGAAGTTATCGGCCAGGTTTCACAGACCATATCAAGTCGATGATCGGATTGGGGCGGTAGCTTATCGTTTGAGACTTCCACCCTCGGCAAAAATTCACAATGTCTTCCCCGTTTCTCTACTTAAAATATGTGTTGGGGACAACATGGTGAGTTCTTCGTTACCATGGGAGTTAGCTGCAGATAACACGTTGGTGATGACCTCGGAGGCCATCAGAAAGGTCAGACTGGAGGCTAAAGTGGGCCAACAGGAGTTTCTGATTAAGTGGATGGGTCAACCGGAGTATGAGAACTCTTGGGAGTTGCAGACGACAACGGAGAGACAGTTTCCGGAGTTCAATCTTGAGAACAAGATTAGTTTTAAAGGGGAGGGTAATGATAGCAACACGGGAAATCAGCCACCTTTGCTTTACACGTACAAGCGTAGACTCAAAACGTTTAAGGGAACCGGGCCAGAATCCAGTATGCTGGTGAAGTCGGCTGATGACTCAGAGAAAGGTCCAGAAGAAGTTAACGGAGCAGTAACGGGTAACGACAGGGGACAAACGGTCGTGACAGAGAATAATTGAAGATTTGCTGCTACCTGGGATCACATGATAAGGGAGGGAGCGAAGGATGTGCTCAACGGTGCTGCGTGATAGTTACGTTTATCTTAGTATAAATAAAGAGAGAAGGAGAGAGTTTTATTTTATCGAAACACTGTGTAATCGATCGGAGGGGAAAGTGAGTAATCCTCTTAACCAAATTACTCTGGCTTGTATTTTCATTTCCATAACGAGTACAAGTTTTATCTTCTTTTCCCTTGATCTGTTATTTACAAGTTCTTGTTTTAATCTCAAGTTCGTATCAGAAAGACGTCTCAACGAATGAGAATGAAAATGAAGAAACTAACATGAAATTGCAAGGATTCAAATGTGTAATAAACTCTAAGGGAACAGAGGAATTCATGGTAACTTCACAGATTATCTACAGATTATTGATCAATCAAACAAAGAGAACAAAATTCAGCAGCAACAGAATCAGGCAAACTAGGTGATCAACAAAATCATATCAGTATCTAAACCACAGGACACGAATTAGGCACATGATACGAACTATTACAAAATTGGATTTGAAATATGGTTACCATCAAATAAGGGTCAAGACATCCGACATCGCTAAGACAGCCTTTAGAACTCACGATGGGCACTACTAATTCTTAGTAATGCCTTTCGGATTGACAAATGCCCCTGCAACTTTCCAGTCTCTGATGAATGATATCTTTAGGCTGCTACTCCGAAGGTCCGTCTTGGTGTTTTTTGACGACATTTTGATCTATAGTAAGACGATGGAGGAGCATAGGGAGCATGTGTCAGAGGTGCTGTCGATCTTAAAGGACTACAAGCTGTTTTTGAACTACAAGAAGTGCCATTTTGGGATCCCGAAAGTTGAATATCTGGACCATATCATCTCTGCCGAAGGCGTGGCAGCAGATGAGAAGAAGATCGCGGCAATGATTCAGTGGAGGACACCTGCTAATATCAAAGAGCTCTGGGGATTTTTGGGACTTACGGGGTATTACAGGAGGTTTGTCAAAGGGTACGGAGCTATCGCTAAACCATTAACTGCTCTGCTCAAGAAGGACAGTTTCGCATGACACGAAGGAGCAGAAGTAGCCTTCCGAAAGTTAAAGGAGGCAATGGCATCGGTTCCGGTGTTGGCCATGCCCAATTTTGATTTACTCTTCGTGGTCGAGGCTGATGCGTCAGGGTATGGGTTGGGAGCCGTACTTATGCAAGTAGGAAGACCGATCGCATATTTCAGCCAAGGGTTGACCGATCGAGAGAAGCTAAAATCTACTTATGAGAAGGAGTTGATGGCCACAGTGCTATCAGTTCAGAAGTGGAAGCACTATATACAGGGGAAGAAGTTTTTGGTACGCACCGAGCAGAAGAGCCTGCGCTACTTGCTGGAGCAGCGTGAGGTGAACCTAGAGTACCAAAAGTGGCTGGTAAAGTTATTGGGATATGATTTCGACATCCAATACAAACCTGGTCTCGAGAACAAGGCGGCATATGCATTATCACTTCATTGATATTCCGGCGGCAATACAGTTGGAGGAATTGTGTCAGGAAGTAGAAAGGTATCCAGAGCTTATGGTGATCATTCAACAGCTGAACATAATCTAGAATCCCGACCAGGATATTCTCTGATACAGAGGAGGTGCTTTACGAGGGAAAACTGGTCGTATCTAGGCATTCACCTTCGGTGGCTCTCATTCTCAAAGAGTTTCAAAATGGCAAACATGGAGGCCATTCAGGTGCGTTGAAGACTCAACGCCGTATAGCCGATGTGTTTTACTGGAAAGGCATGCTTGCAGATGTTTGGAAATATGTGGCAGAATGTCAGACTTGTCAACGCCAAAAGTATTCCACGCTGGCACCAGGAGGATTGTTACAACCATTTCCGATCCCATACAAGATATGGGAGAATACGAGTATGGATTTTGTGGAATGCATGCCGGGTTCGGGCGGTTTTAACTGTATTATGGTTGTGGTGGATCGTTTAACAAAGTATGCTCACTTCATTAGTTTGAAACATCCATTTACTGCCATTGATGTGGCGCATGCTTATGTCCGAGAAGTGGTCAGGCACCATGGGTTTCCTCGCTCAATTGTGTCTGACAGAGACATGATCTTTCTAAGCAACTTTTGGAAAGAGATGTTTCGCCTAGCAGGTACGGACCTGCGTTTCAGAACTGGAGATCACCCGGAGACCGATGGTCAAACGGAGGTTGTAAACCGCATGTTGGAGACATACCTGAGGTGTTTCGCAGGAGAAAAGCCAAAGACGTGGGCACAATTATTACCCTGGGCGGAATTGTGGTACAACACAGCTTTTCACTCAGCAATTCAGATGGCTGATTTCAAAGCATTGTACGGTCGAGATCCTCCCAGTCTGATACGCTATGAGACAGGAGCTACTGGAAATGGGGATTTGGAGGAGCAGTTATTGGAACGTGATTTGGTGCTGGAACAGCTCCAGAGTCATTTGCTCAGAGCTCAACAGGTCATGAAGTGGGGCGCTGATAAACATCGCAGAGAAGTGGTGTTTGAGGTGGGGGATTGGGTCTATCTGAAACTACGACCATATCGGCAGAAATCTCTTGCTCGAAGGATTAACCAGAAGTTATCGGCCAGGTTTCACGGACCATATCAAGTCGATGCTCGGATTGGGGCGGTAGCTTATCGTTTGAGACTTCCACCCTCGGCAAAAATTCACAATGTCTTCCCCGTTTCTCTACTTAAAATATGTGTTGGGGACAACATGGTGAGTTCTTCGTTACCATGGGAGTTAGCTGCAGATAACACGTTGGTGATGACCTCGGAGGCCATCAGAAAGGTCAGACTGGAGGCTAAAGTGGGCCAACAGGAGTTTCTGATTAAGTGGATGGGTCAACCGGAGTATGAGAACTCTTGGGAGTTGCAGACGACAACGGAGAGACAGTTTTCGGAGTTCAATCTTGAGAACAAGATTAATTTTAAAGGGGAGGGTAATGATAGTAACACGGGAAATCAGCCACCTTTGCTTTACACGTACAAGCGTAGACTCAAAACGTCTAAGGGAACCGGGCCAGAATCCAGTATGCTGGTGAAGTCGGCTGATGACTCAGAGAAAGGTCCAGAAGAAGTTAACGGAGCAGTAACGGGTAATGACAGGGGACAAACGGTCGTGACAGAGAATAATTGAAGATGTTCTGCTACCTGGGATCACATAATAAGGGAGGGAGAGAAGGATGTGCACAACGGTGCTGCGTGATAGTTACGTTTATCTTAGTATAAATAAAGAGAGAAGGAGAGAGTTTTATTTTATCGAAACACTGTGTAATCGATCGGAGGGGAAAGTGAGTAATCCTCTTAACCAAATTACTCTGGCTTGTATTTGCATTTCCATAACGAGTACAAGTCTTATCTTCTTTTCCCTTGATCTGTTATTTACAAGTTCTTATTTTAATCTCAAGTTCGTATCAGAAAGACGTCTCAACGAATGAGAATGAAGATGAAGAAACTAACATGAAATTGCAAGGATTCAAATGTGTACCAAACTTTAAGGGAACAGAGGAATCCATGGTGACTTCACAGATTATCTACAGATTATTGATCAATCAAACAAAGAGAACAAAATTCAGCAGCAACAGAATCAGGCAAACTAGGTGATCAACAAAATCATATCAGTATCTAAACCACAGTATACGAATTAGGCAAAATCCTGCCCAAATCTTAAAACCCAGAAAATAAAACTACCCAATTTACTCATCAGGATTCAGGAATTCTAAAATCACCAATATAATCGCATACATAATTAAACAAATAAAAACATACAAAAAAAGAATGTCTTTGAGCAACCTAACCCGCTGTCGCCGAGGATGATGACTTTGAGGAGGGTACGTCTACGGGAAGGCATCGAATCGGAAGGAGAAAGAGAGAGAGATTATACGATCTATGTCTGGTAATATTGTGGAAGAAGAAAGGTGTTTTTTTGTTCTCTCTGTTTTTTCACTCGACGATCTTTGGTGTGAAAGAAAAGAAAAGAAAAAGAAACGTGATTTTGTGTCACAAAAAAAATGAAAATAAAACAAATTTGCTTAACCAATAAATATACTACACGTGGCAGTAGAGACGGTATCTTCGCGTCCTTGTATAAGAGCACGTACATGAGAGTTTCATAACATGGGGTTCACCAAAAAATTATTAAAATATTTATGGGCTCCATAAATAGTGACGAACCCACCCCTAAAAAACTCTGATTTTCGAACCCCTTTCTCATCGGGTTCGGCACGTGGCGACTCGTGATTAGCCAATTTTTCTTTTCTTTTCGCGATTAAAAAAATTAAAATTAAAAAAAAAATAAAACCCCAAAAAGGGGTTCACTGATGGACATGCTCTGAGAGCATATACATTAGGGGTTTATGAGAGGTTCATGACACATATTCTTAGGGAAAAAATAATAAAAATTTTGTGGGTTCCGGTGAACAGTGTTGAATCTCTCCTTAAAATCTCTTATTTATGAACCCCTCTCTTATAAGGTTCACGACGTGGTGATACAGAATTGGACGGTTTTTTAATTTTTTTCGACTTAAAAATTAAAAATTATTAAAATATATTTTTATGAACCCCAAGAGGGAGTTCACTAATGGGGATGCTCTAAGAGACGTCTTTTTCTTTTTATTTTCTTTCTGATTTATTTTAATTCTGTTTTGGGGCAAGAGACTACCTAAGAGATGCCCGATAATGATGGTCTGAGGTAGTACCTCATTGTAAAGAACCATGTGAACACTAGCGGATTAGAATCTAATTTTCTTATAAATAATGATGTGAGCATGAGCCCAGTTAAGGATCTATTTAGATGGTAAGGGGGTCAGCTGGCTCCACTAGAAATTTGATTTGTTTTTTTAACGTAAATTTTCGAAAATAGTACATTTTTTATGTTTTTGTGACATAAATAGTACATTAATGTGAAAATGACAAAATAACATTCATTAAATAGAAAGAAATCATTATACCCTTATTTTTTATTTGTTTATTCTCCATTCCATAACCCTAAATCCTAAAACCCAAAATCGAAACCCTAACTAATGACTTATGAACCCAAATTCATTAGTTTAATTGTCTTTAAATCATTGAATAAATATTATTTTGTCATTTTCATTTTAATGTGCTACTTTTGTGACAAAAACATGAAAGTGTGCTATTCGAGGGTATTTCTCATTTCGTTCTTAATACAATTTTTTAAAATGATTTTATTTTATTTTATGTTTGACTCCAATCCTTTTTCTTTCTATCAATTTTCCCCAAAAAAAAATCATTTTTCTATCCTTCAAAAAAATTAGTGTAAAAAATCTATTTTCTTTTTCTTTTATCTTTAAAAAAACTAATTTCTTTTTTTATCTTTAAAATATTAACTATATAATTTCTCATTAGATATAAAATTTTGATCAGATTCACATTTTATTGTTCTATCCTTCACAAATGTGAATAATTTGTTTATGGTTTGGAAATGTTTTCAAAATGTAGGTTTTAATTTTTATATGTTATTAGTTAAAGATTTTGTTTACTGTTTGATAAAAAATATATGTAAATATGTGAGATATTATAAACTTGTAAAAAATTATGTATATTTTTAGTTAAAGATTATATAATTTCGTGTTAATTATTTTTTATAAATATATATATGAATATTTTTTATTTATATTGATCGTTTTGATACTGACCCTATTAAAATATGATAGCAGATGGGCCACTGCACGAGCTAGTATCCGATTAGAATCTGGTTTTCTCGAAAGAGAACGATGTGAACACGAGCTAGTACCCGATAAATTTTCTTCTTATTCAATCAAAACTATAACCAAGGTGTCATCGATCGGTCATTGCTCATTGGTCATAGACTCATAAGATATCGGGGAGACTGTTGAGCCTGTGGTCGATAAGATTGACTTGGAGTGAACTCTTTTTCTTCCAAAAACGTCGCTACCACAAGCGATTTGCAGAGCTGATTCAGTAAAGGTATAAATCGTGTTTTCTCGTTTCTTAACTTGCTTTGATCTGTCTTTTGGGCTCCGTAGTGGTCGAATCTGGGTTAAAAAAAAAAAAAATCTTTGGGTTATTATTACAAATCTTGTTTCACGATTTTGATGCACGTGAATTATTAAGGCAAATCGTATTACTAGTTTGTTTGAATAAAAGAGTAAAAACAAATATTCTTTGGGTTATTACAAATCTTGTTTCATGATCTTACCACAAGTTTGTCCGATTTTTTTGTCTTGTGTTGTTGAAGGTGGAGCAGGAGAGTAGTTATGGCTGATGGAGTTGTGTCGTTCGCAGTGGAGAAAATTTGGGAGCTCCTGAGTCGAGTTGAAGAGAGATTGCAAGGAGTTGACGAGCGAGTCACTGAACTAAAACGTCAGATGAAAACGTTACAGTCATTGTTGAAAGATGCAGAGGCCAAGAAATATGAGAGTGAAAGAGTTCGAAACTTCTTGGAAGATGTCAAAGACATTGTTGATGACGCTGAGGATACAATCGAATCCTTTCTCCTGAAAGAACTAAAACAAGGAGTTCGTGTGAAAATATTCTCTTGCTTCTTAATGGATCGTTGGAAATTTGCTTCAGATATTGAAGGCATAACCAAGAGGATCTCTGAGATGATTGCGCAAATGCAGAGTTTTGGAATACAGCAGCTTATTGATGATGTTCGTTCACTTCCTTCACTGTCTCTGCAAGAGAGACAAAGAAAGCAAAGGGAGATACGTCAGACATTTCCGGACAGTTCTGAAAGGGATCTTGTGGGATTGGACCAGAGTGTTCAAGATTTGGTTGGTCATTTGGTGGAGAATGATGACATCCAAGTGGTTACCATATCCGGGATGGGTGGTATTGGTAAAACCACTCTTGCAAGACAAGTTTTTCATCATGACTCTGTACGACATCACTTCGATGGATTCGCATGGGTATGCGTTTCGCAAGAGTTCACGCAAATGGGCGTTTGGCAAAGTGTCTTGCAAGAACTTACACCACATGATGGAGCTGACATTAAACAGATGGATGAGAAAACACTCCATACTAAGCTCTTTCAGTTATTGAGCGAAACATCTAAGAAATATTTAATTGTCCTCGATGATGTATGGAAAAACGAAGACTGGGACCGAATAAAAGACATGTTTCCCAAAGAAAGAGGTGAACTCTATACACTACTTTCCTTTTCAATTTCATAAGAAAGTGTAATAAGACAGATAATAGCATGACGACACACATTGGTCCTAAATGCATGTTATTCCCTAACAGGTTGGAAGATGATACTCACGTCTCGCAATGAAGGTGTTGGTCTACATGCAGATCCAGCATGTTTTGCCTTTAGACCAAGAATCCTTACTTCCGAAGAAAGTTGGCAGCTATGTAAGAGCATAGTATTCTCTAGAAGAGACAAAACTGGTACGTTTTCATATAAGACCAGAAGGCCAAAAACCGTGATATCTCTTACGTCTTCCCGATGTTTATATCAAAAATCTTGTGAATTAGTTCACTAAACTCTCTTTGATACTTGCAGTCATGTCGGAGACACATATATTAGCTATGCAACACATTTATTTTGAGGCTAAAATCTTGATGGTTTGCAGAATTTCGTGTTGATGAAGAACTAGAGGCCATGGGTAAGAAAATGCTGACGTATTGTGGAGGACTACCATTAGCCGTTAAAGTTCTAGGAGGCTTGTTAGCTAAGAAACATACGGTTTCGGAATGGAAAAGAGTATGCAACAATGTTGCAACTCATATCGTAGGGAACTCTGGTTTAGATGACAACAATCTCAGTTCGGTTTACCGAGTATTGTCTCTGAGCTATGAAGATCTGCCAATGCGGTTAAAGCATTGCTTCCTTTACCTAGCCCATTTTCCCGAAGATTACAAGATAGATTTGGAGAAACTGTTCCTTTGCTGGGCTGCAGGAGGAATAATAACGTCGTTTTATGATGGAGAAACCATTCGAGAAAGTGGTGAAGACTACATAGAAGAGCTTGTGAGGAGAAATATGGTTAATGTTGTGAAAAGCCATTCGAGTTGGGAGACTCATTTCCGTAAAGACTACAAAATAGACGTGGATAAACTGTTCACTTACTGGGGTGCACAAGGAAGAATAACGTCGGTTTGTGATGGAGCGACCATTCAAGATAGTAAAGAAGACTACCTCGAAGAGCTAGTGAGGAGGAATATGGTAACTATTGAAAACAGCTATTCGAATTGGGGATCTGGTTATTGTCAAACGCATGACATGATGAGAGAAGTATGTTTATCTAAAGCCAAAGAAGAGAACTTTGTTCACGTCATCAAGGCCCTTGCTTCCACCTCTACCATCAATGCTCATATTCCGAGTAGATCTCGAAGACTCGCTATACATAGTGGTAATGTACTCCATATGCTGGGACATAAAAACAACCGAAAAGTTAGATCTGTTTTGTGTTTTGGAGTCGAGGGAAACTTGTGGAAGCAGTCAGCTCCAGGATTCCGAAGTTTACCATTACTCAGGGTGTTGGATTTGAATGGAGCCAAGTTTAAAGGAGGGAAGTTACCTTCCAGTATTGGAGAGCTCATTCACTTGAGATTCTTGAGTTTACGCGGGGCTTGCGTATCTCAACTACCTCCCTCCCTACGGAATCTAAAGCTTCTGATCTATCTGAACTTATGCGTAAACCAAGTTCTTCATGTGCCAAATGTTTTGAAAGAGATGTTAGAGTTGAGGTACCTTTTGCTCCCTGCTTTCATGGACGATAAAACTCATTTGGAATTGGGTGATCTCATAAACCTAGAGACATTGTGGTATTTCCCAACGAAACACTGTAATGTGACAGACCTCCTCCGTATGACTAGGCTCAGGACTCTCCGTGTATATCTTAATGGCGGGTGTACTTCTGAAACACTATCTTCATCTCTTCGTGAGTTAAGAAACCTCGAGCAGTTTACTTTAGTTGATTTTGACGCGTCCCGTGTTTATCAAGGGGGAGATTTCGTTTGGGATTGCATTCATCTAAAAAACTTAACCTTGGTCATGCATATGCCAAGGTTTCTTGATCAATATCAGTTCCCTACCTTCCTTGCACATATATGTCTACAGCTTTGCAAGATGGAAGAGGATCCAATGCCGGTTCTGGAAAAGTTGCTTCATTTGGAGTCGGTTGACTTATCGGATCGTTGTTTCGCCGGGAAGAGAATGGTGTGCTCAAAAGACGGATTCCCTCAGTTACGTGCTCTACAAGTATCTAAGCAAGAAGACTTGGAAGATTGGATAGTAGAAGAAGGGTCGATGCCATGTCTTCGTACTTTGACCATAAAGAAATGCAAAAAGTTGAGGGAGCTACCGAACGGGATAAAGTATATAACTTGCTTGAAGGAACTGAAAATTCAAAGAATGAACAATGAGTGGAAGACGAAATTGGAACCAGGTGGAGAAAATTACTATATAGTCCAACACATTCCTGGTGTTCAATTTATCAATTGTGATGACGAACAAGGAGAATGGAAAATAGCAGGTAATGTTATTGGTATTTATGTCCACTTTGTTCATTTTGTTGGTTCTGTATATATACTCTTTGACATTAGTTGTGAAAGTTGCTTTGGACAGTCTCAACTATATTATTATACATTGATCCTTTTTTTTTTTTTTCAGGTGAAGCTATTCAGAATCATTAGCTACTATCGGTTTATCTTGTATATCTGATGTATAATTTTTCATATCTTATCTACGATATTACATTTTATGTTGCACATTTCTATGTTGCACAGGTTACATTTCTATGTTGCACAGGACAGGTTACATTTCTATGTTGCATATTTCTATTATAATGATATTTAAAATAGATGTTTATGATGCCTACTTTTAACAAAACTAAAGATATTTTTTTTTTCGTTTATCATTCTATTTATTTTAAATATGTATTTATAACTAACGTTATAAAAACTATTGACAAAAAAAAAGTTATAAAAGTTAAAATATTTTTGGCCTCTTTTGGTTAAAATACACAAAGCAATAAGAAAATAAATTTAAGCTATTTATTAATCTAATCGTCTAAATATCTGACAATATATATGGCGAATAAACACATATTTAAATAACTTAACTAATCAGAGAATCAATCTTATTATTTATTTAGACCTACTAATAGATCTAAACACGATTTCAACACTTAATTATTCAAAAGATTTCAAATTTATTGATTAGATTTTGCAAAATATAATGTATAACAGATTTTTTGTTCTAAACTAACTACTTTTTTAATTATAAAATATATTAAAAATATAATGATTAAAATTAAAATAAACAAAAATATAATTAAATTATTATCTGAGCTCAAATATATAATATTAATCAAAACTTTGGTTGAAAAAATATAAGTATTATTATATTCTCTTACCAAAAACAGATAATATACCCAATAAGAAAAAAAAAACATAATTTAAAAACTAACAATTTTTTCCATTTCTCTCTCTCTATTTCTCCCCGTCTCTCTAAATACTTTGGTTAACCTATTAATTTTGTTTTTGTTTTTTATGGTTATACCACAAATTCACCCTACTTTAAAATGTATAAAACAAATTACAAATATACCTTTAGTGAATTAAAATAAGTATGTCTAATTCTCATATAAATATTCTATTTATTGTTGTCAAAAAGAAAAATATTCTATATTTTTTCTTTTTTTAATAATATTTTTCCCAAATTACAGAAATAACAATATATATATGTGTGTGTGTGTGCGTGTGTGTGATTTTGTCCTCTAAAAACACTTATATGTTCCCCTTTGCCTTTTTGCCATCCAAGATTATAATTGTTTGCACAATGAGATGATACAAAAGTTCATAAACTTTTTGGAATGAGTAACGAGGTTTTTATTCAAGATTTGAATTAACTAATCCTATGAATGCCAAAGTTTTAAGCTTAGTTCCAAGAATCGATTCAATATTTGAATTGAGAAAATCCTGAATCAAAACACATAAGATTCAATTTGGAAATTAATGTAATTTGTAATGTTTTCCGTCACCAAGGATAAGATTACTATTTTTACTTACAAAGTTTAGAACAACTCAATTGGTAGTATCTAGTATCTCAATATTTTTTTAAAAAAAATATGAGATAGGATTTTCATTTGAAAGACTATCAGAAATCTATGAGAACCTCTTGTGCCACTTGTCAATTTTATGAGTTGTTCATCTATTTACTAAATTTTAGTATTTAATTATATAAAATATTTTTGTTAAAATATAAATATTAAACTGTTAAAATACTCATTTTTGGTTTCTTACACATGGACATATTCTCACAATCCATTGTGGTAGCTCTGATAGTGATATGTCACGGCACACTACATATGTAACCATATTATTATCTATTTGTTCAAACTGCCATGGTACATATTTAATATTCTTTAGGAGAGGTTATTTGTAGATGAATTTTTTTTGAATTCACAAAATTTTGAAATTTTATTATTATTGTTTTATAGATTTTAAAAGTCTGATTAAAAGTCCATTGTTATTTGGTTTAAAGACTTTTGAATTCCATCCAGAATCTTTCATAATCCAAAAAGTTTAGCTATCATTAAGTTTGCAACTCTATTAAAGTATTCTCCATATTTTTACTCATAAGACTTTACAGATTGGATAAAAAAAAAATCCAAGTGTCAAAATCAGAATTTCAAAAACTTTGAGTGTTTAATTTTGCAATATACTATAAACAAAATTTTGAAGAAAACAGCGTACGGTCGAGAATCCTCGTGCGTGATATTTACACACAAAGTTATTAGTTATAGACAAAAAAAAAAGGAAAAGAAAACAAAAATGAGCAGCAGCAGTAAATAGACCGTTCATTTTACATCCGCTCACATCCACCAATCACCAAATTTTTTAAATTTATTGCTCTCTTTCTCTCTTCTAAGATATTTTCACCGCCAAAAAACATATGAACGAACACCCATGGGACGAAAAAACCTCTTCACCATTAAATTTACAAGCATACCACGTCATCCTTCCCCGTTAATATCATTCAAACGTAGGGGTAACTAGGTAAAATGTAACAATAATATATTAAAATACCAAAATAAAAAAAGATCTCCTCAATAAAAGTGACAGTCACAGAAAGAAGAAGAAGAAGAGTGGAACTCCTCCTCTGGACAAGAATGGCGACAATGGCAGAAATTGGAGCTTTAATAGTTCCTTCATCATCATCATCTTCGTATCTCAACCGTAGAGCATCATCTCTCAGGAAGACTCTCTTGTTCTCGTCTTCTTCTCTTGCCGGAGAGAAACTTAGTTCCACGCATGAGATCATCTCCAATGTCCGTCGTAATGCTTCGAATAAGATAAGAACACCATCTGTTGTCTCTCCCAAAGCAGTTTCGGATTCACAAAACTCACAGACTTGCCTTGATCCTGACGCTAGCAGAGTAAGTATTCTTGTTTTCTTTATTTCGATTTTCAAGAAAGATTTAATTTTTGTTTTTGTTTTTATAAATGGCAGAGTGTGTTGGGGATAATACTTGGAGGTGGTGCTGGAACAAGACTATACCCTCTTACGAAGAAGAGAGCGAAACCAGCTGTTCCTCTTGGCGCGAACTATCGTCTCATTGATATTCCAGTGAGCAACTGCTTGAACAGTAACATATCTAAGATCTATGTTCTGACTCAGTTCAACTCCGCTTCTCTGAACCGACACCTGTCACGAGCTTACGCTAGCAACATGGGTGGTTACAAGAACGAAGGCTTCGTTGAGGTTCTCGCTGCTTAACAGAGTCCAGAGAATCCAAACTGGTTCCAGGGAACTGCTGATGCAGTGAGACAGTACCTGTGGTTGTTCGAAGAGCACAATGTGTTGGAGTTTCTGGTTCTTGCAGGGGATCATTTGTACCGTATGGATTACGAGAAGTTCATACAAGCGCATCGTGAGACCGACGCTGACATCACTGTCGCTGCTCTTCCTATGGATGAGAAGAAAGCTACGGCTTTTGCTCTGATGAAGATTGATGACGAAGGAAGGATCATTGAGTTTGCTGAGAAGCCTAAAGGAGAGCAGTTAAAGGCTATGAAGGTAAAGCGAGCTTTGTTATATATATGTTCATGACATTTGTGAGTGACAGTCTTATCATTAGGTTGACACAACAATCTTAGGACTTGATGACGAAAGAGCCAAAGAGATGCCTTTTATTGCTAGTATGGGGATATATGTTGTTAGCAAGAATGTCATGTTGGACTTGCTCAGAGAACAGTTCCCTGGAGCTAATGACTTTGGTAGTGAAGTTATTCCTGGTGCTACTGCTCTTGGACTGAGAGTAAGTGTTTATGAACTAAGCTCTCGCTTTCTATGTTCAATTGGTTTTAGTGCTTATCTGACTTAATCTTCTTAGGTGCAAGCTTATTTGTACGATGGGTACTGGGAAGACATTGGTACCATTGAAGCTTTTTACAATGCGAATCTTGGAATCACCAAGAAACCAGTACCAGATTTCAGCTTCTATGACCGTTCAGCACCAATCTACACACAGCCTCGGTACTTACCTCCATCTAAGATGCTTGATGCGGATGTTACAGACAGTGTGATCGGTGAAGGTTGTGTCATCAAGGTAAAAGAATAAACACCCTTTCTCTTATCCTTTCAGATTTGGAAGGTTTTAGACTAACTGCTTTTCTTCCAGAACTGCAAGATTCACCATTCTGTGATTGGTCTTCGGTCTTGCATATCGGAAGGTGCGATTATAGAAGACACCTTGTTGATGGGTGCAGACTACTACGAGGTATGTTACAGTTTCATTGAATCAGAAACCTTTTGTGTATAGTTTTCTTACAAAACGTGCTTCAGACTGATGCTGATAGGACGCTTCTAGCTGCAAAAGGCAGTATTCCGATAGGGATTGGCCGTGACTCCCACATCAAAAGAGCTATCATTGACAAGAATGCTCGTATTGGTGACAACGTCAAGGTCATTTTCCATTTTAGTACTTGTTTATTACTCTGTTCCAAGTGTGTAGATGGCTCACTCCTTTAGCATCTTTTGTCCTCTGCTGTTTATTCAGATCATTAACACGGACAACGTGCAAGAAGCTGCGAGGGAGACAGATGGATACTTCATCAAGAGCGGTATTGTTACAGTGATCAAGGATGCTCTGATTCCTAGTGGAACCGTTATCTAAGAGCACCCATGTAAGTATGTAACTATCTTTTTACCTCTCATGGTTTGGACCTTACAGTGTTAGCTTCCACTGATGCTATCTGTGATGTTGTCCGAGGTCAGGGCTCATGCATGATGCATCCACATGCTTCTCCTTAAATAAAGTCTCTACTTTATATCCTAGATTTGCAAGCTCATTACCGATTGGTGATATATGCGTATATACATACAAGACCGGCATATGAAAAGCAGAACCTACTCTCTATGTAACAAAACTATGCAACCAAATTCTAAAATATTGCCGCATGAAGTGTGTTATCCCATGAGGCACATCTCAAGTTTCACAAAAAAAAAAAAAAATGTTTCCACTGCATAGATATAATGCGAAGACTCTCTAGGCAGTTCAGTGGCCAAGGTAACACTTTCGAGAAATGCCCTACTGACCACAAGTTTTCACACAAATGTTGTATAAAATTAACGATCTCTCCCAGTTTTAGAATCCATGCAGAGAGACAATCTTTTCCCCTCTCCACATCACCTCTATGGTCTTTAGGCATGTAGCATGTGTACATCAAGTCAAGGGTCACGAACTTATCTTAATCTCCATGATCAATGTAGAATTTGATAAACTGAATGATTCACAATGGGGGCTTAATACAACTCTCTCACCGAGAGGATAGAGACTAAACTTAGCCTTATCTAAACAGATTATCCTTATCTTAACACCAGAATAAGGAAAACTATCATTATCTTAACATAGAGAATATATGATACGAGATTCGTATATATCTTTCCAATACTCCACGACAAAGGTGGAACGCGAAACACAAACTATGCAATCTTAGAACACCTTTGTCGTGGACACTTGTCGAGACTCTTCCGAGTATAACTTTCAATCTTCGGGAAATAGGGAAGACACATCAACTCGTCTTTGGTCTTGACAATGGGAATACATCCCGTGGGCGCAACTTCTGCAGCTCCACAAACACGTCCTTCACTCGGACTAAAAAATTATGACCTAAAGAACACGAGTGTTCCAACTAGAACTCCCTAAAACCATAACAAAACCCTTCCGTAATAGGAGAAACCAAAACACTAGAAAAAACATGAGAAATTCTAACTAAGAATACTCTCACGAAAAACAATTGTGAATGCCTCAAAGATGAAAACCAACCTGTAAAATCTTAAGAAATCTTAATAACTAAACCAGACTTTAACTTAAATAAATAAATAAACTATTTTTTTGAATAAGGAGAAAAACAAGAACACGTGAAGAAACATGTTTCACGTGATGTACGTCTTCAACATCGTCACCATCATCCTCCGGATCTTCGTCGTCTCCTCCGATCACAACCTCCATTCTTTTTTTTAATGCGGAAAAACTAACGATCCACGAGAATCGTCTGCTCTGATACCATGTAGAATTTGATAAACTGAATGACTTGGTTTTATTAAGTTCACAATGAGGGCTTAAATATAACTCTCTCACCGAGAGGATAGAGACTAAGTGGGTGATTGATTCGTCTTTAGCTGTAATTTTTTTGCTGTAGTATTTGTGCTGTAAGTACATTGGCTGTAGCTGTAAATTTATTGTTGTAGCTTTTTTAGCAGAGATTTTTGCTGTAGCTGTATTGGCTGTAGCTGTAAGTTTTTGGCTGTAGATATTTTTAGATAAAACATGATTGGTAAACTATAAAATGTGTGTAACATGCATAAAATAATTATTTTTATATTAATTAAAATACTTTTGTATTAGTAAAAATAAAATGAAAATTATCTCTTATTGGAATTTAAAAATTAGAAAATTACTAAAAATTCAAAAAAAGATTGAAAAAATTATAATAAAAACCTTAGCTAAATAATAATAAATTTTACTTACGACTATTCCACAAAGTCATAGCAATCTCATCTCGATTTTTAATATCAATTCTTTCGTATTTATTTTTCATATTTTCTTTATTTTTCATATTGGTTATGGTTTAGTTTTTATATAAATTCTTTCATATTTATTTTTTACTTTTTTCTTTTCTTCAACTGATAATTTCTATTTTAACATTTATTTTTTAATTTTTCCTTTTTTAGCTAATAATTTCTATTTTTAATATTTATCTAATATTTAGTAATGATTTATTTTCTCTACAGATCCTACAGCCCAAAAAATAAGGAAGTAGGATTTGTTGCCTAATACAATACATAAAGAGAGATTTTTTTTTCTTGGCTGTATCTTTAGAAATTAAAGCTACATACTGATTGGTAAAAATTAAGAAAATTTTCTGTAGGAAAAAATAAAGCTACATCATGATTGGTCGGGTATTAATGTTTTAAAGCTAAAGAAGGCTGTATGAGCAAGATACAGCCCAACCAATCACCCACTAAACTTAGCCTTATCTAAACATATTATCCTTATCTTAACACCAGATAAGGAAAATTATCCTTATCTTAACATAGAGAATATATGATACGAGATTCGTATATATCCTTCCAATAATCAACATGGTCGTCTTTTTGCTTATGAAACATGATAATCATAATTAACACCATGTATTGTTAAGTGACGAGCTAACCAGTCTGTATAATTTTGGCTTTAAGAGATGCAAAGTTGGACTCTTGAAGATGTAATTTAAGTCTAATTTTAGTTAATATTTGTAAATAGGCTTCAAATATTTTTTTGGCTTTAGGCGCAAAATGCGGGCCGGGCCTAGTGCCAGTCCTGAGTCAAAATTGCAGGCTATCACGGATTCAATCTCGGGTTCATGGTCGGTTAAGACAGGCTCCCAGCTGCTGCTAATTAGGTAATAAGCTAATTAGGTACACTGAACTTGACCTTCGTGCGCCCCAGCCAAAAATGGTGTGCACATCATAGTGAGGATCATCGTTCTTAAAACATTCTTCAGGTAAAGAGTAACATTGCGAGGGTGTTTTTTTTTCAGGATACCGGCCTATGCATCATTTATGTACAAATCGGCTATCAACTCCATGATAATAAATGAAGAGGAAAGTCGGAGGAAGAACACCATCTCATATGCTAGATCATGAGATATCTTTCATATATAAAGGACTCGAAGAGAAGAGAAAAGTGGAGGCTGAAGCTGGAAAACGGAGGTAGGATAGTTAGAGGAGAGGATAATAGGTGAAAGAAAGCAACATTTAAGAGGTTTACTCCAGTAACCGAAAAAGATAAATTAAGTGCCTTACTCATCTAGTTTACAATTTGTATTTTTATAATTCATCGAGTTTTACAAAGAATAGAATTTCAATCCCACTCTTTGAGAATCTATGTACACATAGTGATCACCATAACTTATAACATTTTAGTCCCGATCATCGGATGAGAACCCTCACTTGCTCCTCTTATACTTATTGAAATTAAACTTGATTTTGAGATAAGATATTTGTGTAAAAAATCTAGATTTGTATGATAAAAATCTAGATATTATGGTAGAAAAATCTTAGAAGTAAGGAGGTTATGGATAAGATATTTGTGTAGAAAAATCTAGATTTGTATGATAAAAATTCAGATATTATGGTAGAAAAATCTTAGAAGTAAGGAGGTTATAGATAAGATATTTGTGTAGAAAAATCTAGATATTATATTAGAAAAATCTAAATTTTTATGATAAAAATCTAGATATTATATTAGAAAAATCTAGAAAATTAAGAAATATCTCAGTTAAGGAGGTTAGAGTAGAAAAATCTAGATTTATGTTGTAAGATCTTTTGGAGGCTATAAATACCCCATCACCCCTCATTTGTAACAAGCACAAGAAGTTGAAATAAGAAAGTGTGTTCATCATAAGTTCTAACATTCTCTTTAAAATTCTTTCAAGTATTCTCTAAGTGTTCTTCCATATTCATTTTCATACTTAGAGGTTATTCTCTCGGGTTTCTCGGGTATTACGGTCTTGGACTAGTGCAAAGCACTATCGGTGTTGGTTTCTTTACATGGTATCCGAGCCATTCTAATTTGGTTCTTTTCAAGATCGGGATTTAAAGAGAGCTTGTGTTTATTCTAAGTATGGAGTCAATGGGTCATGTTGTTGGATTGGGGATGGAGATCTTAAACCAATCTAACTATCGGTTATGGAAGTCATGCATGGAGTCATACTTGGTGAGTGAGGACTTATGGGATGTCGTCGGTGGTAGCAGCACAACACCACCAAGGGGATATGCTGCAACCGCGGAAGCGACAAAGGAATGGACACGGAAGAATGCCAAGGCGGAGTTTACGTTGAAGAGGTCAATATCCTTGGGAGTATTTGAGCATGTCTCAAGGTGCACATCCGCTAGTTCCATTTGGCAGGCACTGGATCAATTGTTCAACAAGAAGAACGAAGCTCGTCTACAGCTGTTAGAGAATGAGTTGGCGAAGGCGAAGCAGGGGGAGTCTTCAATCTCAGAGTTCTTCATAAAGGTAAAGAACCTTTGCTCTGAGATTAATACTCTTAATCCAAGGAATCTATTTCGGAAGCCCGGTTAAAGCGGTCTATTATTCGGGGTCTTCGGCCTGAGTATACACCGTTTGTGACTTCCGTTCAAGGATGGGCTACACAACCTTCCTTGGAGGAGTTTGAGAACCTGCTAGCTTCGCAAGAATCATTAGCCACAGAAATGGCTGGAGTCAAAATCCAAGATGACTCGGGGAGTGCTTTCGTAGCTCGGAGGCAACAGAGTTTCAAAGGAAAGCCTAAGTATGAAGGTCCAAAGAACAATGATGGACGGGAAGGATCTTCTACGGGAGATAAGAAGCGGTTCAAGTGCTACCGGTGCGGAAAGCTTGGACACTTCAAAAAGGACTGCAGAGTCAAGCTGAAGGAAACAAATATGGCGGAATCAAAAGCTCATGCTGAAGACGAAGAATGGGGAAAGTGCTTCACGGTGGAGGCAGCATCTTCAGGTACATCCAAAACTAAAAATCTGGGAAATGATTGGATCGTGGATTCTGGTTGTAGCCATCATATTACCGGAGATGAGAAGTTATTTTCTAGTCTTCAAAGTCATGACGGGAAAGAAGCCATTATTACCGCGGATAATTCAATCCACCGTGTTGAGAAGGAAGGAACTGTTGTCATTGAAGGAGATGATGGAAGTCCAATCACTCTCAAGAATGTATATCATGTCCCTGGAGTAAGGAAGAATCTTCTCTCAGTGGTGAATGCGATAGACTCAGGTAACTACGTTTTATTTGGCCCAAAAGATGTTAAATTCTTGAAAAATATTCAGGAATTAAAGGCAGACGTAGTTCACACAGGAGCACGGGTTAAAGATCTTTATGTCTTATCTGCCTCCAACACTTATGTGGAGAAGATGAGTACGAATGATAATGCCTTTATATAGCATGCTAGACTTGGTCATATTAATATGACTAAGCTCAAAGTCATGGTGAATAAAGATCTGGTTAACGGACTCCCAAAGTTGAAGATTCAGAATAAAGGTATAATTTGTGAAGGTTGTCAATATGGAAAATCACATAGGCTTCCATTTGACAACTCTACTTCACAATGCAGTGCTCCATTGGAGAGGGTCCATAGTGACTTGATGGGTCCAACGGGAACATCCTCCTATTTCGGGTTCCGCTACATGTTGTTATTCGTTGATGACTTCTCACGGTACACTTGGGTATATTTCGTGAAGGAAAAGTCTGAAGTATTCTCCAAGTTTCAAGAATTCAAGATTACCGTGGAAGGAGAGTTAGGTCGGAAAATCAAGACCTTGAGGACGAATAATGGAGGAGAGTTTATGTCAAAGGAGTTTCTCTCTTTCTGCCAGAAGCATAGTATCAAGAGAGAATTTACATGTCCATATACACCTCAACAAAATGGAGTAGCAGAAAGGAAGATCAGACATCTAAGCGAGACTTGTAGAAGCTGGCTACATGCGAAGAATTTACCTAAGGCCTTATGGGTTGAAGGTATGAGATGTGCAGCCTATGTCATCAACCGGATGCCGCTTAATTCAAATAATATGAAGTCTCCGTATAAGATGGTTCATAAGAAGAATCCAACAGTGAAACATCTCAGGGTATTTGGATCAGTCTGCTATGTCCATGTGTTTGATTCTCATAGAACCAAGCTGGAGGCCAAGGGGAAGAAGTGCATCTTTGTCGGCTATGATGAACAAAGGAAGGGTTGGAGGTGTATGGATCCAGAGACACACAGGTACACTGTATCTCGTGATGTTGTCTTTGATGAAGTTTCTTCCTATTATGGACCTCCTCAAGTCTTGTTTGAGAAAGATGGTACGGGTTCCCTCAAAGGCGATGAACCAGTTGTTCAGATACCAAGTAAAGGTGGAAGTTCTGAACAAGAGACACAAGGTGAAAGGGGGAGCACTAACCAAGAAGAAGATGAGGAAGAAAACCATGGTTCCATGGCTAAAAAAGGGCCAAAACGGAACATTGTCAAGCCTGCTCGGTTCAGAGATGACAGTTTTGTCACTACTTACTCATGCTATTTTGCCGCTCCATTAGATGAAGAAGAGCCATCATCATATGATGAAGCAAAAGGAGTTAAAGAGTGGGAGACCGCAATGAAGGAGGAGATGGATGCTCTTAAAAAGAATGAAACTTGGGATTTGGTTCCAAAACCCAAGGATGTCCAACCCGTCTCATGCAAGTGGGTGTACCGTATCAAGCGAAGGACGGATGGAAGCATTGATAGATACAAAGGAAGGTTGGTTGCTCGGAGATTCTCCCAGAAGTATGGAGAAGATTATGATGAGACTTTCAGTCCAGTGGCAAAGATGACTACGGTACGTTCACTTTTATCTTTAGCTGCAAGCTTTGGCTGGAAGTTATGGTAGTTAGATGTGAAGAATGCATTTTTATATGGAGAACTCAATAAGGAAATCTATATGGAGCAACCACCTGTTTACACATCAAGAGAGCATCCTGACTATGTGTGCAAGCTAAAGAAGGCTCTATATGGGTTAAAACAAGCTCCAAGAGCCTGGTATGGAAAGCTTGCTTAGTTTCTTCAGTTCTGCGGGTTTGTCCCATCTAATTTTGATCCGACCCTATTCCTCAAGAAGAATGGAAGAGTTCACGTGGTAGTTCTTCTTTACGTGGATGACTTGATAATTTCTGGGAATGATGAAGCGGAAATCGCTCGTCTACAAGAGGATATGTCAATAAGGTTTGAGATGAAGAAGTTGGGTGAGCTTAACAACTTCCTTGGTTTGGAGGTTGAAAGAGTAAATGATGGAATATTCATCGGCCAACAAAGTTATGCGAAAAGGATTGGTGAGAAGTTCAGGGTACATGAAGGAAAGACACGTACTACTCCGATGGATGTAAACATTAAGTTGAAGCGCGATGAAGGATCTCTGCTACCCAATCCTCGACCTTATCGATCTCTTGTAGGAAGTCTTCTGTACTTAACCATTACAAGGCCTGACATTTCATTTGCGGTTGGTCTTGTAAGTCGGTTTATGCAGACACCGAGGAAGCCACATCTAGAAGCAGCGAAGAAGATCTTGAAGTATGTGAAGACAACTCTTGGCATGGGTTTGGTGTATAAGTACAATGCCAAGGTCTCCCTCTATGGCTTCACGGATGCAGACTTTGGTGGAGATCTGGATGATCGGAAATCAACTTCGGGCTATTTGTTTCTGTGTGGAGACACAAGTATTTCATGGTGCAGCAAGAAGCAAGCAACAGTGTCGCTGTCAACCACTGAAGCAGAGTATAAAGTTTCAACACTTGCAGCTCAAGAATGCATTTGGCTTCGAAGACTCCTTGAAAACTTGTTCGAGCCAATCATCAAGCCAGTTACTATCTATGGAGATAATCAGAGTGCTATCAAGCTGGCGAATAATCCGGTGTTCCATGCAAGGACTAAGCATATTGAGTTGGAACATCACTTCATACGGGAGAAGGTGCTTGATGGAACGATTGAAGCTTTGGAGGTTCGAAGTGAAGACAATGTTGCAGATATCTTCACCAAGTCACTGCCAAAAGGCCAGTTTGAGCTACTTCGTTCAAAGCTCGGGATGGTTGACAAAATCAAGTTTAAGGGGGAGTATTGAAATTAAACTTGATTTTGGGATAAGATATTTGTGTAAAAAAATCTAGATTTGTATGATAAAAATCTAGATATTATGGTAGAAAAATCTTAGAAGTAAGTAGGTTATGGATAAGATATTTGTGTAGAAAAATCTAGATTTGTATGATAAAAATCTAGATATTATGGTAGAAAAATCTTAGAAGTAAGGAGGTTATAGATAAGATATTTGTGTAGAAAAATCTAGATTTTTATGATAAAAATCTAGATATTATATTAGAAAAATCTAAATTTTTATGATAAAAATCTAGATATTATATTAGAAAAATCTAGAAAATTAAGAAATATCTAGGTTAAGGAGGTTAGAGTAGAAAAATCTAGATTTATGTTGTAAGATCTTTTGGAGGCTATAAATACCCCTCACCCCCTCATTTGTAACAAGTACAAGAAGTTGAAATAAGAAAGTGTGTTCATCATAAGTTCTAACATTCTCTTTAAAATTCTTTCAAGTATTCTCTAAATGTTCTTCCATATTCATTTTCATACTTAGAGGTTATTCTCTCGGGTTTCTCGGGTATTACGGTCTTGGGCTAGTGCAAAGCACTATCGGTGTTGGTTTCTTTACGATACTTTCTAGATAAATGACGACTTTCAGTGGACGATGTGTGACTTACATGTCTGAGAGTCTTAAAGAATAAGGACCCTTATTCTTCCTTTTAAATTGTTTTAAGATCATTGTACATACATATACAATATAACCTCAATACACAATTGGTTCTAAATTCACTTGAGAAGTTGTATCTATCTTTAGTTTTACCGTTATTTTATTATTTTAAATACCTTTGACCGATGATGAGATTATTACACTTAAAATTTTATTCGAACGAAACACTACAAGAAAACATGGCGGAAACCGACTAGATTTCCGACGGAAATAAGTCTGTCGGAAATTATTCAAAGATATCCGACAACATTCCGACGGTACGAGGAGGTAGTCAAAAATCCGTCGGAAATAATTACTGACTCCTAAGTAGTCGGTAATTCCGTCGGAAGAAAACTGACAGATTTCCGACAAATACAATTACCGACAACTTCTGACGAAATTTAGACAACATAGAATCGACGAAAATCGACAAATTTTACTGTTAGTGGTTTGCCATAGATTTCCGACGAGTTTTTGATGAATATGCTTTTCCAGATTATGACAGTTGATGGATATAGGTCCGTTGGATGATTCACTCGAAATAGTCCTTGTTGTTGATTCTACCGTTGATGGAGATGCAGAGATCTTTGAAGATTCAGAAGAAGAGATTGAAGAGTTTGAAGAATATATGGATTCATCATCATCATATGACTCATCAGATTCTGAATGACATTGTTGGATATTGAAATTAAGGCTTTGTAAAATATTTGTAAGATATAATAATAATGATGAGTTATCTAAAATATCTGAATGACATTATTGGGTATTGAAAGGCTTTGTAAAATATTGTAAAATAGTGTATGATATTTTAATATAATGTGAAATACTATAATATTTTGAAAATATTTGTAACATACTATAATATAATTATGTAAAATATTTTAAAATATTAATTTGTAAGATATTAAAATATTTTTAAATATTTTTACAATGTTTAGTTTAACCTCATAAAGAATTTATTCAATATTTTGCTCAGTTAGCATGTTTGCTAATTGAAATTAAAACAAAAAACAATTAAACCGTCAGCAATCTCTCGATTATTTACGAAGTCGTCGGAAATGCGTCAGTTTATACAACGAAATCACACAGAACCGACGGAATGTGGTTTATGGACCTACAAATAGCATTAACAGTGGCAGAACCTCACTAATAAATGTTTCCAATTTACTTTTCAGGTAATAGATATTTGAAAAAACGATCTAGAATGTTAGATAAGTAAAATATTTAAACAAAAAACTAAAAACTAAAAAATTGGTCGGAATTGTGTCGGTAACTAAAACGGTCTTGTCGGTAAGTCGTCGGTTTAGCCACAATAAACCGACAACAAACTGACAGAATGGGGTTTAGAGCTTCGCAAATGATGTTACCAGTGATTCAGCCTCGTTATTAAATGTTTTCATTCTAATTTTTCATAGAAAGAATATCAAAACGATTTTTTTAGGAAAATACTATTGTTTTTTTATAATTGGTTAGTTCACTAGAAAAGAAGAGTGTAAGTTATAGAGGTTTGAAAGGATTGTATAATGTTTTGATTAGAAAATTTGTAAATTTGATTTTAAGTCTTTAAAAATGACATGTTTTCTTATTATTTTTTAAACACTGGTTCATTTGCGTATGTAGACATGTAACTTTGAACAAATTTTACAAGTTTTGTGTGTGTTTAACCCTGAATGGTCGGTTTTCGTCGGAAATGTTTAACATAACCGACGAAATAGCGACGGAATATCCATGCAATTCGGCACGTGTTTGTTGGCGGCTTTTTTTCGTAAAACCATTTAAAAATAAATCTTCAATGTAAATAAAAAAGTCTGGTGTTCTATTGGTTGATCTATATAGATGTGGATCACTATCTTCTAATATCCACCGTCGATAAACTTTAGATCCAACGGACATAGATGTTTTAATTTTTTTTATCTCTTCTCTTTCCTTTTCTTCTCATACAGATCTTCGTCCCTTTTCTCTTCTGATACAGATCTAACAAGTTTTTTTTCTTCTCTTTCTCACCCACGCCGCCATCAATCCTCTAGGCCCACATAAGTTTTCTATTCTTCGACCTCTTCTTCTTCTTTTCCTCTTCCTCTTCTTCTCCTCATATTTTCCTCAGATGCGTCGTTTCTGTAGGAAAGGTGATGCAAACAAAGCCTATGAAGTCGATTCACATATGATTGAATCAGATGTAGTCCCTGAATAGCGTGAGTTTACTGCCCCTTTTGAAAGATTTGGTGAGATAGGTTTCCTAATTGCCTTTTGATGCTATTGAGGAGTGGTTTAAATCTGAAGCAGCTGCAATTGAAAGCTGGAGGCGAAAATTAGACTGGCAAATAGACTTGTATCATAATTTGGATATGACAATCCAACAATTGTTCTTTACCAAATTAAACCAAAAAGGTATTTTTCACTAATTATTGGATTGGTTTGATTTCATTTAATCTAACTTCTTTGGGTTTTGATTTGGTGAAGGTTTACAGCGAAATTTCTGCTAGAGAAGCTACGAAACAAGAGAATGATGTTCGTTGGGGAAAATCGATGGTTTGCTTGGTTCAAAGAGTGGTTTCTCTCATACAAGACAAGAGTTTAATTTACAAATTTAGATACAAAAATTGTATGTACGCATCTTTTTATTATATATTTTTACTTTGTAATATTGATATTTTGTATCATGGTCATACAATATATAAAAAATTTTCTTATTATATCAATTTATTCCAGAAATAATAAATAATAATAAAATATTATGAAAATACCAATTTTAAAATTTAAATCTAATAAATCGAAATTTGTAAAATTGATTACTAGAAAATAACATAATACGAATGCTATTACACCATTAAAAATAACAACCGATTTCCGGAAAGTGATTGGAAAAATGGTTCTCGGAAAGTCGTCGGAAAAAATATGAACCGATTTCCGACAAAATTAAGACCACATGTCGATCTTCGGTAAGTTGTCAGTAACTTGTCGGAAAATAAGTAGTCGAAATTTCGTCGGAAATTTTCGATGTATTTCCGACGAATTTTATTTTCCGACCATCTAGAACCGACAGACGTTTTCCGTCAGTAATTTATCGGAAAGGCCTGTTTCCGACAGACTTTCGACAGCTTTGGGAGTCGGTTTTGGCGTGTTTTCTTGTAGTGAAAAGAAAATTTCACAATACTTAAAAATAAAATATAAAAACTTAAAGAAAAACATATTTTTGAAAAGTTTTTGTTTCTCTGACATGAAGTTTATTATAAGAAAAACAAGAAAAGTGGTTACAATTAAAGAGAGTAATTCAGTCAGCTAATTTGTATTGTTCTTCTTTTGTAGTCTTCATGAACTATTGATTTTATGCATCTAAAGCAGTGTACAATATACATATGTACAAAGAAAATTGTGGTTACACAGAAACGTAAATGAAAAGCAAAGATACAACATGCATTGTCCATATCTTCTTCTTTTTTCTTTGAACATCTTGTATATATCTTAATTACGAAATCCATAAGTGTTTAATTACTAGTTTAGTAATTAATTTGCATTAATACGGTAAATATACAGTATGTCTATATCATCTTTTAAATTTGATATGATTATTCTGCAATGTAGATTAACGTATATTGTGGTTTCACCACACATGAATCTTTAAGTTTCAAGAACAATTTTTTTAGTGATTCGGTAGCTAGGTCATATTAATGTGAAAAGATGTTAAGAGTATCAGTAAAGTTTTAGGTTAACTATGGGGTAAACTATGTACTGTATTTGGGTTTAGGGCATTTGACTTGAAATGAATTTACTGTAATTACTTTTTCGATTATGAATATACTTTAACCCACTAAGATATTGACTTAATTCTAAAAGTTCTCGACACTAAATCACACTGTAACTATACAAAAAAAATTTATAGTAGCATATAGAAACAATCAATGGGCCGGGTTTAAAAGTTTGTAAGAAGCTATCCTCAAATTTCATTATTTAACAAAAATGTCTACAAATTTCATCCCAGTTTAAATTCATGTATCTAGGTAATACCGCAATTAATTAGGATATATACTGTTGTGAATATACTAGTCGCATAATGATCATAAAATTACTTGAGTGTGTAGAAAATTTGCAGGATAATTACTGTAAGATTACTTTTTATAAAATTTTAAAGTGTAATCTAAAAGAGCAAAGAAAATAAATTGCAGTTGTGACAAACCCTAATTGCTCACACGTTTCATCGCATGCACACGCCATGGGCCCAACCATCTTCCGTATGTGTGGGTAAATCATAATCGCGACTTAGCATAATAGCATTGTCTAATTAGGCCACCACAGTCGAGTGCAAGTTTTGACACAAGAAACTGAGACATAATTTCTGCTGAATTTGAATATTTCCTTGTTAATAATATTAATATATGTATATGTATATATATAACTATACATATTTAATATTTTCCAATAAGACTACGTTTCTCGTAGGATAAATACAAATGTATGAAATATATATGATAACATATGTATTTATTACTAGTAGATTATTAGAAGTGAGTTACTCGAGTAAATACAACTAATATTTACCATATATATACACATTAATCATTACTTTTAACTTTTTAAGTTGTTAGGACTAATATAAAATTTCTGTAAATACATTTATATCGATATACATATATTATATATGTCAAGATATGTATTTATTACTAGTAGATTAGAGGTAGTTTACTCGAGTAAATACAATTATAAAATGTGTATATATATATATATACACAATCATTACTTTGTAAGCCTTATATTTATTGGAATAATCTATAAAACAGACCACCTAAGCAATCACTTGAGACTATAGTTATAAATTAGATTATTTTGAAAACTGAATCTGCATTGCTGATTTTTTTTTTATAATTCGAATTATGTATCAAATGTTCTACTTACAGTTTCTAGTTTTGTCACTTTTTCTTGTGCCTTGTTTATATATTGCTTACGTATTTAATTTTTATATTTACGTTTTTCTTATTTTCGTATACTTTTACTAATGTTTTGTTCTATTTTCAAAATTCTCAATAGTTGAAACGCATTTATAGACTTAATAGAAAATCATTACCACTAAGCATACTATACAAAGTTTTTTTTTTTTTTTACTTTAAATTTCCATTAATAAACTTGTTCAGAAGCAAAAGAAACACAACAAGAAACACAACAAAGACCCACGCAGGGGAAAACAAACACAAGAGAAGAGAAGCTAAGATAGAGTTGAAGGATAAAACATCAGAAACCAGAGTTCTAGCAAAGAGGTAGCTTCGATAGGGGTCAAATGTGCTCTAGAAATTGGAAGGATCCGACTTTTTAGTGTTCGCTTAATTTCCTCAATAATCACCTGAGGTGTAGCACTTTTATCTGAATGAAGTCTAGCATTTCTCTCACGCCAAATCGAGTAAATCGAAGCCTGATACAGTAGCTTGAGAAGGAGACACTTTTTCTTATCCCGAACAGGGTTGGTCATCCACCTCAGACCGTCCTCAAAAAGCAAAGGTACCGCTACCTGAAACTTTGATGAGGTAAAGCAAAGGTAAAGCAAAGTTTTAGTACCGCTACCTAAAACTATACAAAGTTTTTAAACGTTCTAGAAAATGTATGATATAATTATATTGATTTTATAGAATTACTGTGTACACATGGATCCACATATTATTTATAAATCTTATTTTGATTCTACCTCGGTGTTTACTCACAACCGTATTTAGATAAAGTTGAAAAAAATCTTCACAAATTGTTAATTTTAATTTTCTCGCAAGAAAGTATGTTCCAAACCAACCGTTGCGAATCTTTCTTGGCTTCTTCTAACTTTAATTTATAACAGTTTTGTCATTCTCTGAAATGAGTCTGTAACCCCCCATTAAAATGGTTGGTCCTAACTTTCTTGATCTTCTTAATTGTAGGGTACAATTAGATAAGTCTCCTGCGATATAAAAAAAAAATGACAAGCCAATCATTTTCTTAAAGATCACTAAATTTTGTTACCTTAACCCGAAGTTACTGTTCATTGAACCTTGTCTGTTTTTAGGATTTAAAAAAGTTGTTTTAATTTTCTTCTTTAATTCATGGTATAATTAGATTTTTTTGGTTCTTTAATTTGTTCCCCTATAATGCTTTCCATCACACTGACTTGAAAACAAATCAAAAAAAGAGAAAGAAAAAAAAGAGAGAGAGAAGTTGATAAAGATTTAACATAGCTCCTTCTCTATAATATTTGAGATGAGTTCCCAAGAGCTGAAGAAGAAAGAAAAAGGAAAAGAATTTGTCACTTTGGAAGAAACTCCTAGCACTTCCCTTCATCATGTCGATTACTTTGATCAGACGGAGGAAGTCTCTATGTACTTCAATGAGCAGGGAATAGCAGCTCTCATGGAAGCTAATATGGAGACACATAGAGAAAATTTAGAAGTAGAGCAATCTAAGAAAGATGATGATGAGAAAGTTGGTATGCAAGAGAAGAAGAGTTCATCTTCAAAGATCACGCCTTGCATTTTCTATACGTCAGATGACAAGGCGCGATTGAGGTGGTCAAGCGATCTTCACGATTGCTTTGTCAGTGCCGTGCAGAAACTCGGTGGATCGGACAGTTAGTAACATAAACTCTTATCTATAACTTACATTCTACTGCTTGAGTTCTTCATTTCTTCACTGACATATTCATCTTACCGATCTACTTTAACTTTGCATGTTATAACCATCTTTAATTTATACCTTTTCATGGTTTCTATGTTTTGTTTGAGTTTTAAAGTTTTGTGAATTCATGCATGGATGTAATCTAGGATGAAACTGGTCTATATATTTGTGATCGGCTTCTCTCTGTGATTTTCTCTATATTATAGATATTTCAACTATTAGGATTCATCATTCTTAAGATATATTTTACTAGGAGGAAAAAAAAAAACGACTACAATTGTTTTGCGTTTTCTAGATTATAAGTTTGCAAGAATTTCAAGATATACATAAGATTTTGTTTTGCATTTAAGATCATACTTGATTTTAAGTTTTGCATAACAAATGTAAATAGATGATACTTAATACTACTTCTGTTTTGGTCTTTCTTTAGTTTAGATTGACCTTACATCATTAATTCTTAATGAACATAAGGAGAAAAATAAGATATGTTATGTTTATAAGTACGTATGTGAATAAGATATACGTTACTTAATTTTCACAAGTGAAAAACCATATGTATAAACATTCCTCTTGTAGATGACTCTCTTTTTTTTCTTTTTAAAATTTGGTTATTACCAGAGTACTTCGTTCTTAAGACATGATCAAAGATGGTTATTTAAGAGATATTAAATATGTCTACCTTTTTATTTGTTTAAGATTGACTTGTTACAGTATATTTTTGTTTACATAAATATTTGAATTTGAGTTGGTAAATTGTAAGGATTTTAGCTGTTAATATTTTATATTACCTAATTCTTGTAGATATAAAATTTAAATGTTTAAAATTTCTCTCCAATTTTATTTGCAGCGAGTAATTACTCACTATTACAAAAAAATATTAAAAATTGAATGTTATCTTAGTTCTTTTCGATAATATAGTTGTTATGTCGTTTTCAACTGATAACAAACTAATGAATACTTATTGTTAACATTTTAGCACATGTGGTGAAATTCATATTTTTAGATATCTCTACCTTTTTATTTGTTTTTGAAAATTGAACTTGTTAAAGTATATTTTTGTTCACATAAGTCTTTGAATTTGAATCGGCAATATTGTAAGAATTTTAGTCGTTAATATTTTATCTTACCTAATTTCTTGTAGAAGTAAATTTTAATGTTTAAGATTTCTCTCACCTTTTATTTGGCGGCGAATAATTACTCGCTATTGCCAAAAAGAAAAATTTGAATGTAGTTATTTTAGATTTTTTGACAATATAGTTGTTTTGTCGTTTTCAACTGATAAAAAACAAATGAATACTTATTGTTAACATTTTAGCATGTGTCATGAAATTCATATTTTTAAATATCTCCAGCTTTTCACTTTTTATGATTTTGAAAATTGAACTTGTTAAATTATATTTTTGTTCACATAAATCTTTGAATTTGAGTTGGTAAAATTGTAAAACTTTTAGTTGTTAATAATTTATTTTGCCTAATTTATTGTAGAAATAAATTTAAATGGTTAAGATTTCTCTCACATTTTATTTGCGGCGATTAATTACTCGTTGTTGTCAAAAAGAAAAATTTAAATGTAGTTAGCTTAGATTTTTCGATATTATAGTTTTTTCGCTTTCAACTGGTAACAAAGTAATGAATACTTATTGTTAATGAGCAGGACTTGTGACTTAGCGGTTGGTGTTAGTGCTGTCACTGTGTCATCGCCGGGTTCGAACCTAGTTTAATAATTAGTGGCTGTTGTTGAAAAAAAAAATACTTATTGTTAACATTTTAGTATGTGTCGTGACATTAAGATCTATTGTCACATATGAGTCCAAATCAAAATTTTCAATAAAAGAAAATATATAAGATATGTATATCATCATTATTCATTGGATCTTACTACGAGTACATGAATGGTCGAACCTAAGGGCTAAAACACCCAAAAAGATTTTTAGCATTAATGTTAGTGAGACGACTAAGTCAGTGGCGGAGCCGGCCACGTTTTTCACTGGGGTCATTTTGATTTTTCTGATATGTTATGGAAGTATATAAGATAACTTTATAATATTTCACTAAATTTGTTTAAGTAAAATTGTCACATGACCCCCCCTACGGGTGGCTCCGCCCCTGGACTAAGTTCATATTCTAATATGAGTTGGTACATATGAAAGACCAAAAACACTTTCAAAAACTTATATCACAACTATTTCTGTTTCTACAGAGGCGACACCAAAAGCTGTCAAAGAGATAATGGAAGTTGAAGGAGTTGCACTGCACCATGTCAAGAGTCATCTTCAGGTCATATTTTCCTATCTTCTTTATGTGAATCAAAATTAAGTTTGAAGTTTTATAATCCCTTTAACACTCGAGTCTTCTTATATTTTCAGAAGTTCAGACTTGGGAAATGTAACATACGGGATGAAAATGATCCATATAATAAACGTATGTTCAGCTCTATTACTTTAAGTTTTCGCTTATATGTTTAGTATTTATTGAAAAAATAAGATAAAAGATGAGCAGTATAGATGATATAAATATACTAATATCTATTTTTATACACCTTTAAATATTTATATTTCTAAATTATCAGATACTAAAATATTGCTGGTCAATTTAAACCATATATATTCATAATTAATTTTTATAAATTATAAAATCAATTTTTTTTGTTGATGTTTGTACAATTTTACTTTATGCATGGTATCTGCTTAAGATATATAAAAACTTATAATTTAAGTTAGAAGATATTATATATTATTTTATAAATATAAAATTATATGAGAAAATTTTAGAGATAAATATTTGGTATTTTTAAACAACTACACTACCAAAAAAATGTTTTGCATTCTATCTTCTTTCTTAAGGTTATAAAACTGCTCGAGGCATTGTTAAAGCATATGCTGCAGCAAATCCACCTCGCCCGCAAGTAAACATGTAAGAAAAAAATTGTTCATGCTCATGAACACAAGTTTCTATAACAAATTTTTCATGCTCATGACTTATGAAATCCTTAAACATGATGATACAATATTGAGTAGAAGACCTAGAGTTACGGGAACTGTGAAGCCAAAGAAGGCAAAAGAAGTCCAAGGATCACTTTACAAGCTTATAGAGGTAAATTTATTAAAATACAAAAAAAATTTCACTGATTGAATAGTATATATAATAGAATTGTTTCCACTAATTTTTAAAAATATATTGTAGCACGATCTACATTTACAAAGATGTCGCGAGGCAGAAAGAATGCAAATTGCTTTTGCAAGAGAAAATAACCGTAATATGTTGGAGGCACAATACTTAAAACCAAGCATGGCTCCATCTATAACCAGTCAACACAGCAACTATATTTCGACAGCATCAACTCAACAGCCAGCGTCACAGAAACTAGATCAGTGGTCAACACCATCTTCATACCACTTCTCCGGAGGACAGATCAGTGATTCACAACAACCAACTACCATCATTCCACAAACTACCACTTCCGTTAAAGACTTTTGCAGCGACAATATGGCTTGTCTGTCCATTTGTGAGTTACCTCAGGAGACATGTAATACATGTTTTATGTACGAGCCACAACATGTCTATACCCCAATGATACATTCAGCTCAGGGAAACCAACAATTTAACAACAATCACAACTCCAACATGATCCAAGATTTCATCAATCCGTATGTGCCTATCGAGCCACAATCGATGTCTGGCTCATCCACCATTACAGCTCCGCAAGTACTTCAGCTCAACGACTCATATTGCAATCCAGCTTTCCTACCTACCGCAATACCACCAATAGTTAATTCTCTTCCTCAGGTAGTCACACTTTTTCGACATTTGATATTGCATATAACATATCTAGTGGTGGTCTAGTAGGTCCCATTTGGAGAGGAATTGGCTTATTGGTTTAGGCCAGTTTCTCTTCAAACTTGAAATTATCAAAACATTTTCTCATTCGGCTAAACAAAAATGGGGTCATGTCCTAGGCCTCGTTAAAAATCCGAAGCCCGACTACTAGTCAGTACTGTATTCATGGAAAAATTAGTTGGGTATCGGCTCAGGTACTGTCTTCGTGGAATTAGTTGGGTTTCGGACCAGATTTATTCAAGTGATGCTTGTGTTTTTTCTTCAGGGTACTTCAGACAGCACATTTCTTCCATTTTCAACGGCACCAGAAGCAATACAAACATATGTTCCACGCCGTACTTATAATTATCCTCCTTACAATACTCTTGAAGCGGTTAAAGCCCAGCTCAGTGCATTACAAAATTCAAGCACAAACCGAACTCAAGCAACAACTTCTCGTGAAACCAACGCATCGTCTTCTGTCACAAGGGATGAGGAAGATCCAGTGGATAAGTATATTGACTGGCGTAAAGTTGAAGAAATTGATATTGATGCATTTGATCCAGTTGAAGTACTCGAGGCTTTAGGTTTTGGAGTATAAAGTCCTTAATCTTAGAATTTTAAAAGTTGTAGTACTATTGTGCTATATACGTTGGTCAATAAAATGCCTGTATTAGAGAGGCAGAGAACTTAATTTTAGCTTTATCGACTTAATTTACATAAGATAAATATCAAATGTAAGTTTGAAATGTGATCGAGCTATTGCTGGAGACGGGCTTCACTCCTTCAAAATCCTTCCTAACTAAATTAAGATCGGCTAAAGTCAACAATGGACTATAAAAAAAAGGTTGGCTAAACTAAAAACAAAGGAAAAAAAAAGAGTGTTGTAATAGACTAATAGAAACTACAACTGTCAAAATCTGGCTCATGTTTTGCTGTTGAAGAGAGCGACCCACCAATTATGAACCCTGACGTTGAATGCTTAATGCTCCAAGAGATTAATTTGGATAGATATGACTCTATGAAGAGGAATGGTCACGAGATATCTCTCAATCTGCATTGAGTCGATATCTTAGCTATAAGTCTCTTTAAGGCCACTCTCGTGATCCGATGGGTCTTAATAATAGCATATGGGAAGGAGGTTTTGACAAGTATGCAGCTACTGTGCCGTCCTTCATGAGGTTTGATATCTTTACTCTTTCTCCTCCCTCAAGCTTCAATCCTTTTCTGACTCCATTATTTTCAGCTATGTTCCGCAGCTGTTGATTCTTTTGGTAACTATAACTATAAGACAGATTTTTCTCTAAGAACTGATCTCAGAATTTTAGAAGATGAAATAGCTTCTCTGATTGCGTCTTAAATCTAGAGGTAGGCTCAAAGAGGAAATTGCTTCTTCTCTTAGTAACGGTTCTTGAATATGATTTTAAAATGGAAAAAGACAAATGCCCCGCAGGTGTTAATGAGAGGTTGAGATTTGCAAAGAAATATTTGTGTATTAATATTTTTTCAATCAAATAAATAGTTGTGTACGCCTACATAAATTTAAATTTACAAATAGTTAACTACTAGACCCGTGTGGAAGCACCTTGGCCTAGTGGTCAAGGACTTAAAAGCTTCTACACCAGGTGTGGGATTCGAATATCAGAGAGTGCACTTTCTTGCAGATTATTAACGCAAGGATTATCGGAGGTTTCAGCGCGCTGCAGATAAAGCCGTCCGGTCTCGAGAGTCAAGGGTTAAGGTGTCAAAGTTTAGCCGTCTGTCGTGGATTTGTGTGTTGCGGAAAGAGCTGCTACCGTGGAGTCGTCCGTGGAATCTTGCAGGTAGATCATCATTGTATTAGGATACTATTGAATATCATGATGATGTAATAATCTAGAAAAGTGTTAAAAAAAAAAGACCCGAATCCGCGCGTCAACGCGCGGGATATGAATAATATTTTTGCAATTACATACATAAATTTAAGAATTTTTAATATATTTTGATATAATAAGAATTTTAAAATTATTAAAAGAATACAATAGCATTGCAAATAATTTGTAACACTATACTTTAAAGTTGTGGTGTGAATTATTTTGCAAGTTTTTTTATGAGTTGATTAGAAATTTAAAAAAAAAGTAGTTTTAAATAGAAAGAAGTAGATAAACAGTAAAAAAAATTCAATTAAATCAATTTAATTCACACATAACTGGAAGTAAATTTAATATTATAAAATTAATTATTTTCATATTAATATTTATGAAAATGTTTAGCATTTCTAGAAAGAAAATAGTTTTAAGCAAATAGCAAAAAATGAGTGGAAGTAAATTGTAAATTAGCAAATTTAATATTTTACATGCTAATATTTATGAAAATGTTTAGCTTAATATTTATATTTGTTAATATATTGGACTTTTTAAAACATTATTGTGATTCAAAATAATATCTTTTGATTTAATATATCAATAAAAGTTTAAAAATATTTTATAATAATATAAAAATTTAATGTTATCTTTTATATTAGATAATAATATAATAAACTATATCCCGTCCTTAAGATTAGTTTTTTTAATGTGTAGTTATTTTTTAAAATAGTGTGTATTTGTAAATTTAAAAGTTTAAGATATGTCAATAATTTTATTCTTGTACAGATATATTTGATAGTTTCAATATGTTATGAGAGATGATGACATTTTGAATTGATTTTTCTTTTTATACTAATTAAAACTATATTTTTTTAGAAGTTATAGTTTGAGATGTACTGATAGGTTTATTTTAAGTATATGATAAAATTATACAGTATATTATTAATTTTTATTTGTTCTTTTATTTTCTAATTTTTATACTTAAATCTAAACTTTTATAATTAAATCTAATTTTTTATATATATTTAGGAAAGTTAAAATATGATAATCCGTCTATGAAACTTATCGCATCTTAATAATTTTTAATAGTTTTATAATTAAAATGAGTTAATTAGTCTTTTTAACCCGTTTTCTAATTGTCTAAATATTTTATAGATTTTAGTAAAACAAACTATACAAACCTGGAATTAATATATATATATATATATCAAATTAAAAATACAAAAATATACTTTTATGTTACTTTCTGTGTATATTTACCAAATATATTTTTATGTTACTTTATGTGTAAATTTACTAAAATTTGACTTTATGACTTAAAAATTGATTAATTATATTTATTATTTGATTTAATATCTAATATATATTGTTTTATTATTATTTTTGTTTTTAATTAATCATAGAAGTAGGACCCATTATTTGAAATTGTTAAGATATATATCTAATTAATATATTTTTAATTATGGTAATTAGTCTCTACATAATTAGATGTGTTCAAGTGTATTATAACTATTATAGTCTACACATATGTTTAGTCTAAATTACCCTTAATGAAATTCTATTTTTTCACTAAATTTCAGTGGCATATTTCGTAATATAATACATGACAATAAGTTTGTTTCAAAAATGTCTCTTGTTTTAATACAGTAGATATGTGTATGTAGTCAGTTATATATATGTGTGTGTGAAATTGTTATATTTTGTTGACTCTGGTAGTCTGGTTTATAAAAAGAATCACGTGTCTTCCCAATGGATTTCCTTCTGCATTTGTTGGCTATGACCAAAGTAAAGAAAGGTAGGCCAGATCTCAGGGAAAAAATTCCTTTGTTCATTCATTTCTTACAATACTTTTCAAGAGCCCCGGTCCTAACATATGAATGGGGCCTATGATTTTTTTTGAAAATTTTAGGATACTTTTTGTTTTTATTGTTGTTATATTTGAGAAAAAATGAGTTTTTCTTAAAAATACAGAACGAGAGATAATTTTATTAGCTTTTAGGATATTGTTATTTTTTTAAAAAAACTTGAATTTTAAAGTAACTCTTAACAGTTTTTTATATTGTTTAGGGCCTCGACTTTTTTAGTTTTTATTGGACCATTAATAATTCATCAGGACCGCTTTTAAATTAGTCATTATCCACGTACATTTTGGTATCACCCAGATTTATGTGGATTATAACCTTTCTTGAAACATGTGGGGGTTGTGTGCGTTTAGGTTCTACAGAAAAGTGTGTGCGGATCACACGCCAAAGTTTGCAAGTGCTGAAAATAAAACACTATTCTCCAAAAAAAACTGAAAAAAAAAACACTATTGTCCACAGAATCACTTACTGGTTTATACGTTCTCTAACAAAACAAAAAAAAACGAAAAAACTTTGATGTAAATTAATATAGTCAAATCAATCCATCAAATGAACAAAAACGATTACCAATTTGTATACCCAAAAATACATGTCAGTTTTTTCGTTTATTTAATCTGTTCAAAATTAAGAAAAATATTAATTAATATAGTCTCAGAAAAAAAATCAAACCGACTTAGCAAAATGCTTCCTCAATCGTCCTACCTAAAGAAAAGTGGAACGTCGATAAGAACACTTGTAAGTTGTTTATTCCCACCAATTAGATTCATTCATGTAGATTGTAGAGTAGACTTTAATACAACTAGTTTTGTCACTGTTCTCCGTATTCGTGCATTATAGTATCATTCACACACAAGTCCCAAAGAACAGAAACGGTCGACGACACGAACTAAAGAATCCCAAGAAGATAATGGAAGATCCTCTTTTACCGGAAGACGACAAGTTTATCACCGGAAACCAAAGGCCGACGCCGACATTATAGAGCAAACTAGATTTGAGAAACAAACTTATAAAGAATACCTCTCTTTATTTCTTAAGAAAATCTTCTCAAAACTTAAGCTCCCAAACCTATGAGTATTGCCATAAGTCGGCAACTCCTCTTTTATATGAATCAATGAATAAACCCTAAACACACTTTAGGAAATAATACATATTTAGATAACTCCTAAGATATGTATGTATATTTAGATGCCTTCTAAATATACTCATAGATCCTTATCTCTAAGTCTTTTACTTCAAGTTTACTCCAGCATTCACCCCCTTAAGCTTGACTTCATCACTCGACACATCAAGAACTCCAATGAAATCTCTCATCTCTCTGAATTTGATTCTTCCTAAGGCTTTCGTCAAAATGTCTGCCCTCTGTTGGTTCCGGGAACATGCTGAACTCCGACTTGCCCATTCTCCACGCACTCACGGATAAAGTGGTATCGTGTGTGTATGTGTTTACTCCGACCATGGAACACATGGTTCTTGGTAAGAGCTATACCAGACTTGTTATCAACACATATGGTTACCTTCTCACATGATTTGTCGACCACTTCACTCATAAGTTCTTGAAGCCAGATTGCTTGTTTGGCTGCTTCAGTAGCCGCCATGAACTCCGCTTCACACGAAGAAAGAGCCACGGTCTCTTGCTTCTGAGATCACCACGTGATTGGATTGTCATTAAGATAAAACACATGACCAGTTGTGCTCTTCCCATCATCTACATACTGTCACTGAACCCGACAAGCTCTGTTTTCTCTGCTTTCTTGAACGTGAGACCAAGCTTGAGTGTTCCTTTTAGATATCGCAAGACTTGTTTCAAGGCAGCTCCATGCGATTCCTTCGGCTCTTGCATATACCTACTCAATACACTAACAGAATAAGACAGATCTGGTCGTGTATGAATCAAGTACCTCAAGCATCCAATGTTTCTTCTGTATTCTTTTGCATCGATGGATTTCTCTTCTTGTGCCTTACAGATTTTCAAACCGGCATCCATTGGAGACTGAACTGCATTGCAATCAGTCATTCCTGCTTCTTCGAGAATTTTCGCCGCATATCTCTCCTGCTTTAGCGTAATTCCATCATCACGCTGATAATATGTTAATCTCCCGAGGTCGCTCAACTCAAAACGTATCGACATCTCCTTCTTGAACTCAAGAATAGTATCAAGACTCGAGCCACTGACAAGGAGATCATCCACGTATACGGCAACTAGTAAAAGATTATCTTTCTCTTCCTTCCGATACAGAGACGGTTCTTTGGAGCATCTTACGAAGTGAAGCTCCTTCAATACTCCGTTCAGCTTATCGTTCCACGCCCTTGGCGCCCGTGTCAACCCGTAGAGTGCCTTATTCAGCTTGTACACCTTATTCTCACTGCCCTGAACGACAAATCCCTCTGGCTGTGAAACATAGACAACTTCCTTTAACTCTCCATGTAGAAAGGCTGTAACGTCTAAGTGATGAACCTCCCATCCGTTTGTAGCAGCCAGAGCAATAATGAATCTCACTGTCTCGATTCTGGCGATCAGAGCAAACACTTCTTCGAAGTCAATGCCATACCTCTGCACATAGCCCTTTGCCACTAATCTCGCTTTGTACTTGTTTATGCTGCCATATGAGTTGCGTTTGATCTTGAATACCCACTTCAATCCGATTGCTTTTGCTCCAGTTGGTGGATCAACAAGATTCCATTTTCTTTTCTTAACGATCGAGGAAATTTCTTCTTCACAAGCCTCTCTCCATACTTTTTCTTCCTTCGCTTCCTCATAATCCCATGGCTCGTCATTAACAAGTATGAGCATTCTTTCACACTCCAGTTCAGCAAGATACAACATATAGTCATTAAGGTGTCCAGGTCTTGTTCTTACTCTCGTTGATCTTCTCAGTGAGGGTTGTTCATTCCCTTCCCCCTCTTCACTGTCCTCATCTGTCTCACTTTCATGTTCAACTTCAGGTTCAGCTGTCTCTTCGTGACTCTCATTAGTCTCGTTATCCTCATGTCCTCGAGAATACACTTGAATCGCTCCTGATTCGAACTCAAACTCATTACTCGATTTTCTCCAAGTCCAACTTTTGCTTTCATCAAACACAACGTCTCTGCTCACCACTATCTTCCGCATCGTTGGATCTAAAAGTCTGTATGCTTTAGATCCTGGATCAGTTCTGAGATTGACCAAGGCTTGTGAACGGTCATCAAGCTTCTTAAGGTGTGGAGTGTCTATCTTCGCATATCGAACACAGCCGAACACTCGCAGATGTTCAATGTTCGGTTTCTTCCCCTTATAAGCCTCATACGGAGTCTCGGATATCAGAACTCTGGTCGCTACTCGATTGATGAGGTAAGTTGCATGTCTCACTGCTTCCCCCCACAGATAGTTCGGAACATTCATATGCTTCATCATGCTTCTAGTCATCTCCATTAATGTCCTATTTCTTCTTTCTACGACTCCGTTTTGTTGAGGAGAATAAGGAGCTGTCAGGTGTCTCTTGATCCCTGACTCGTCACACTAGCTTTGAAAGTCCAATGATGTAAACTATCCACCTCTATCTGTTCTGAGTGTTTTGATAGAGGTTCCGGTTTCTTGTTTGACCATCATCTTGAACCTTTTAAATCTTTCAAATGCTTCCCCTTTCTCTTTCAACAGAATTGACCACATATATCTTGAGTGATCATCAATGAGGACAAAGATATACCTATTTTTGATGGAGTAGGTGGTGTAATGGGTCCACAAATGTCGCCATGAACCAGCTCAAGAAGATTCTCTGCCCGATACGAGGTAGCTTTGGGAAACGACTGTCTCACCTGTTTTCCAAGTAGACATGATGTACACGTTTCTCCTTCAAATGTGAGCTTTGGCACACCCGTGACCATTCCTTTGTTCACCATTGATCTCATAGAGTCTACTCTAACATGTCCTAGCCTCGCATGCCATTTAGTTGAGCTGTACTGTAATCTGGTCTGCAAACATCTCGTGTTGTCGTCCATCTCCATCGTCACCTTATAGAGTCTGTTCCTCGACCTTGTCGCCTTAACAATCAAGCTTTCATTCCTTTCGTGTAAGGTGAGATAATCTTCCATCATGCGAACATCACAACCAGATTCAGTGGCTTGTCCAAGACTGATTATATTACTCTTCAAGCCTGGTATATAGTAGACGTCAGCTAGAAACTTCTTATCTCCGGTTTTGCTCAAGATTAATATCGTGCCTCTTCCCTTTATATCAATCCGAGAGTCATCTCCAAATCGTACATTTCCTGTTACAGTCTCGTCGAGAATCTTGAAGTAATCATGGTTGCCTGTCATGTGGTTACTTGCTCCATTATCTAAGTTCCACATATTACTTCCGGCAGAAGAAGTCTCGAAGTCCTTGAGCTTTACGTTTCTCTCATTTAGGTAAACGAATTCGTTGGCTCTTGTCTGTTTATCATTGACATATATCACCTCGTGCATCATTATCTTGTCTGCCTCTTGTGTGTCATCTATCCCATTAATCTGAGCCTCTTGAAGTTTTAGGATACGGTCGGGGCAGTTGGATGTGTAATGTCCCATCTTATGACACCGGAAGCATTCGATCTTGGAGAGATCTCTCCCTTCGTTAGTTCTTCCTCGTCCTCTGCCAGATAGTCTCCACCATATCCTCGTTCAGATTGAGTATCCGTATTTGACCACATCAGCTTGTCTTGATCTTCTTGAGCCTCTTCTTCTTCAGCTATGCGTTCTTCATACGCCTTTAGTCGACCAATAACATCTTCAGAGATCGTGCTATTGAGGTCTAACACTTGCTCAAGAGATGCTACTATGTGGATATACTTCTTTCGAGGAAGACTGGATAGGAACTTCTTCACCATCTTCATATCTTTGATCTCTGCTCCAAGTGAGGCAGATTTTGATGAGATCTCCGATATTCTTCCAACAAAGTCATTTATCTTCTCTGTATCCTTCATCTTGATCCATTCAAACTCAGCCATCAGTGTCTGAAGCCTCGCTTCTTTGACTCTATCTGCTCCTAGATGTCTTGCTTTTATGGCTCCCCATACATCCTTTGCAGTTTTCAGTTCTCCAACTTGAAGTACAAGTGACTCGGGTATTGATTGAAAGATTAAGGCTGTCACTATATCATTCTTATCTTCATCATCGGATTCTGTTTCAACCACATCCCACGCCTTGTGAACTTTAAGCAACACCTTCATCTTAATGGACCACACCGTGTAGTTGCTTGAGTACAACATAGGACACTTGATGGAAGAAGATGATCCTCCATCTTTTCCCTTCGTTGAGGAAGAGCTCTCCTCTTTCTCGTCTTCGTTTTTGGTCATCGTCTTCCTTACTGCGCCGTCAACTTGCTATGTAAGGAGAAACGATCATGTTTATAGGCTCTGATACCAAATATAGAGTAAACTAGATTTGAGAAACAAACTTATAAAGCATACCTCTTTTTATTGCTTAAGAAAATCCTCTCAAAACTTAAGCTCCCAAACCTATGAGTATTGCCACAAGTCGGCAACTCCTCTTTTATATGGATCAATGAATAAACCCTAAACACACTTTAGGAAATAATACATATTTAGATAACTCTTAAGATATATATGTATATTTAGATGCCTCCTAAATATACTCATAGATCCTTATCTCTAAGTCTTTTACTTCAAGCTTACTCCAACAGACATGGCGTATGGATTTCACGGCGGAGCTGAAGAACGTCAGCCGCATGGCCGCGCCTATGGCCACCGTGACCGTTGCTCAGTACCTATTGCCTCTTATATCGGTCATGGTAGCCGGCCACCGTGGCGAGCTCCAGCTCTCCGGAGTTGCTCTTGCCACCTCCTTCGCTAACGTCTCCGGCTTCAGCATCATGGTAATTACATATCCTCCTTTTGCACCAGTTTCAAGATTGTGTAAGAGGGAGGGTTGTGTTTGCTTTCTTGTTCTAGTGGACATTCAAAATCTTGAAACACTAATTTTTATTTTTATTTTTTTTGCAGTTTGGGTTAGTGGGTGCACTTGAAACACTGTGTGGCCAAGCTTATGGAGCCAAACAATACGCCAAAATCGGAACTTACACTTACTCTGCAATCGCTTCCAATACACCCATTTGTTTCCTCATTCCGGTTCTCTGGATTTACATGGACAAGCTCTTAATTTCAACCGGAGACCCTGACATCTCTAAAATAGCTGGCTCCTATGCGGTTTGGCTTATACCGGCTTTGTTCGCTCAAGCGGTGCAACAACCTCTAACTCGGTTTCTCCAGACTCAGGGTTTGGTTCTACCTCTTCTCTATTGTGCTTTAACCACACTTTTGTTCCATATACCGGTTTGTTGGACTCTGGTCTATATGTTTGGGCTCGGAAGCAATGGAGCCGCCTTGGCTATTAGTCTGTCTTACTGGTTCAACGCCTTGAGCCTCGCATGCTATGTGAGACTCTCAAGTTCTTGTGAGAAAACTCGCGGCTTCGTATCTGAAGACTTCGTTTCAGGCATCAAACAGTTTTTCCATTATGGAATACCATCAGCAGCAATGACTTGGTAAACAAGATTCATCTTCTTTGTCTCTGGTACATGTTGCTTCATCTCTCTTGACTCCATTGTTTCTTCAATATATGCAGCTTAGAATGGTGGTTGTTTGAGCTCCTTATACTCTCCTCAGGACTCCTCCCTAACCCGAAACTCGAGACCTTTGTTCTCTCGATTTGGTAATATGATACTCTCTTAAATCTGCCTATATTCGCTTGATTCGTCAAATATATGTTGGTTAAGTTAAACTAGATTCGTTCTTGTGTTCATGACAGTCTTACAACATGATCTTTACACTATGTCATTCCAATGGGTGTCACAGCTGCTGCGAGGTATGGTTTCTTGAAATCATCTCAAAGTTTTTGTCTGAGAGTTTGCAGATTAGTCACACGTGTCGGCCCATGTTTTACTTTGGCAGCACAAGGATTTCAAACGAATTAGGAGCCGGGAACCCCGAGGTTGCTAGGATTGCAGTGTTTGCTGGTATATGCCTTTGGCTCCTAGAGGCTACCATTTGTAGCACAGTTCTCTTCACTTGCAGGAACATATTCGGCTACGCCTTTAGCAACAGCAAAGAAGTTGTGGACTATGTCACGGAGCTATCTCCTTTGCTCTGTCTCTCCTTTATCGTAGACGGGTTTTCAGCAGTTCTTGGTGGTAATAAAGATAGAAACACACATCATGGTGGATGAAATAAAAAGAACCGATCTCGCAACTCATGTCGTGTTTTATGTTACTTTGACTAGGTGTTGCTAGGGGAAGTGGGTGGCAACATATTGGAGCTTGGGCAAATGTTGTGGCTTACTATCTCATTGGAGCTCCGGTTGGACTTTTCTTAGGGTTTTGGTGTCACATGAATGGTAAAGGGTTATGGATCGGTGTGGTCTTTGGATCTACGGCGCAAGGAATCATATTGGCTATAGTTACTGCTTGCATGAGTTGGAACGAACAGGTCACTTGCAATATATTTGTTCTTTTAGCTGATGACTCTTTGTTTTGTTTTTTTTTTCTATACTGAAGTTGCTTTGCTTCTGTCCGAAAATTTGCAGGCTGCCAAGGCAAGAAAAAGAATAGTTGTAGGGACTTCTTCGTTTAGCAATGGATTCGCTTGAAGTGTTACAGTTTGTGATATATTTAGTCAAATTAATTTACTTTTTCTTCATTCACCGCTATTTCAAATTTATACATTCAGTTTTTAGAGAGAGAAAAAAAAAACAATATATTTTGGTTGGATGTGGTTAAAGTGTATATGCTAGTAGATTTATATTTAAATTATTTATAGATGATTTTAGTAACTAAAATTTCCTGAAAGCTGGCATAATGAATATCTTAATGGTTCAAATCTACTTTAGTTTTTATAAAATGAATGGATTTCTGTAGTTGAGATTGCTTAAATTTATTGAAGGGAATTCATATAAGACTGAATAAGAATCCATAGAAGTCTTTACATATTTAGTTCAAAAAAAAGTCTTTACATATGCTCTTGATGCAAATCATTAAATATATAAATGAACAGTGCTCGTTGAAGAACAAATCATTAATTTATGTCTTTTTCAATGTGTATATTATATAGTAGAATTTAATTCCATATATCGGATCTTCCGACCACTGGTATTCATACTTTCAGAAAAGTCAAAAACGAAATTAGTCGTTGCGTCGCTGGTAAGAAACGTGATCTCCAAATTTTATTATCGATCATGCATATCTTTTGAAGTATTTTTCTAGTTCTACTAGATGATAATCGCGCGCTACGCACGGAAGTTTTCATTTTTTAAATTTGTAAAATCTTATACTATATAATAGTTGGATTTGATTTTTTTTCTTCTTCACTTTTTCTCATTTTTCTGTATATAAAATGTATCTACTTAAACATTAATTGGTTTTCCGCTACCACCCGCAAACACAACTTTTGAAGATGATAGCGGTTGTTAACATTTCGTAACAATCACAGAAACGCATTTTACCGTTCCGTATTGTCTTAAACGACTCAAAATCAAAATGATAAAATTCTACTATATATTAAAAGAGAAGCAATTATAGGTCATTTTGGTGATATGTCATCTTAACATTTTTCTTAGCTTTTTTTTAATTTAAATTTGTTATCCATGTTGCCAAACATATTGATCTATCAAAAAAAATTCTATCTAAATTAAAAAATATAATTTTGATCTCTTATCTTTTTCCAAACATAATTTATACTCTTATGATTACATTAAATATATATATATATATACGATAAATATATTATTATGAAATATTACATTTCAGACTTTTTTTATTATACAAATATTATAGTAAATAAAAATATATGTTTGGAGGCAAATAAACTTAATACATACCAATTAAAATGCTCATATCATTTATAAATTTAATAGAAATTCTTCTCAAACATTTTTATTCAATGTTTTTGAATAATGATATATTTTGTTAGTTAAAAAAATATATCAAATTTTGGAAATAAAATTAGCTGTTAAATTTTTTTCTGAATTAAAAAGCTTTTGAAGCCATTTTTCTCGACTTTTTTTCCTTTTTATTTATTTAAAAATGTTATCTAGTGTTACCAAACACATCAATCTATCAAAAAAAATTAAATTCTGTTAGTTAAATTAAAAAATAAATATTTATTTGATCTCTTATTTTTTTCAAACATAATCGTGAAGATATATATTAAGTGATTTTATTATTCAAAATATCTAAATTTCCTAATCTTACCGTATATTTCAAACAATTATTTTGGATGAAATATTTAAAATTTGATTAATATCTAAAATGTTTGAAAACCATGTAAATTTGTATACTTAGATATTTAGTATATTCTTTTTCTTTTAAATGAGAAGATCTATGCTAAATGAAACTGCTGACTTAAAAATCTAAAAATATTTGAAGATTTAATCTACTCTACCGTATCCTAATGTCGACTACATAAACGAGGTGTTTCTCTTCTCTTTTGTCATTACCAATGACACATTCAAGGATGCTGATATGTTACTCATGGCGCAGAAGAGTGCTGATATAATTAATTCGTTTACTATTTATATTTTACGAAAAGACAAGTCTATTGTTAGCTCCAAATAATATAAAACATATATGTGCTATAGTTCACTCTACATTAATATTATACAAATATAAATCTATTAGAAAATTTAAAATATATAAAATAATTATTTTATAAATCTAAAATTTAATGTATAATTTAAAAGTAGAGAGATTTTTTGAAATGACCCCTTTTGAGACATTAATGTGAAGAGAGACCTACCAAAAAGGAAAATTTTAGAAATGACCCATTTTGGTGTGAAATTTCGTTTTACGCTTTAAGGAATACTAAACCCAACCCCATTAGGAAACAGTGAACCCAAATAAAATTTATCTACCGTACTCTACCTTACTCTGCCTTAATATGTGGGTCATTTCCAATATTTTACTTTTAGGTGGGTCTCCCTTAACATTAATGTTTAAAAATGTGTCATTCTGACATATTTCCACTTAAAAGTAATAATTAACTCCGCGCATTAATGTGCGGGTACTATCCTAGTTCATTTAAAATAAGAATATAACGAAAAAACTAGTTAACCACAAGAATACAATAAATTAATTTTCTAAAATTTGGATATTATAATTAAAATATATGAATAATTTAATACTATATATAATGTAAATATATAAAACTAATAAACTAAAATGAAAAGAAATATTTTATTTTCAAAATAATATATATTCATTCAAAATAAAAATATACATAAAAACAACTTAGTTAACCACAAAAGGTATAATAATTTGTTCTAAGAAAAAATTGGATATTATAATTTTAAAATTTATGCTTAAATTTGACACTATATATATGATGAATATATATAAAGATAATAAACTAAAACTATATATATAATGTATATATTTTTATGATGTAAAATGAAATTTCACAAGAAAATATTTACTAATATCTTTTTTTTTTGGTCGAAAAAATATTCACTAATATATATAAGTATTTTACTATACATAGTACAAATTAATTATTTTTAATATATATACAAACTTACATACTAAAATATAACCAATGAATTAATGGAACTTAAGGAATGGTAGTTTTAAAAAGAATGTGTTTGAAGTAATTTCTCGTAACATAACACTTAATGAGTTAAATAAGTTTTAGCTGGTTGTGTACACGTTAAGCTAATTCAATTTTATATAACAGGATACAAGATCATATGATGATATGAATGTTCACACCCGGATCCTCGTGGAAAATATTAAATGCTTTTTACTCAGATCAAAAAGTCATGTCAATTCATTAATATACTCCCAGGAGTTACAGAAAGAAAATTCGTTATTGACATTGACATTGGTTTCTTGTTTCTTTCTTGTTTCTATAAAGAATCCATAATATCTTGAAATCAAAGGCAAAAGCCTTCAACACTTGGAAGACGACAATGGAAGAGCCACTTATTCTGAGAGACGAGGAGTTAGTCCCCAGTAGAACGACATGGCAAAGAGGTCAGTTCACCCTCGAGCTGAAGAAAGTGAGCAGCTTAGCCGTTCCCATGGCCACCGTGATCGTTGCTGAATACCTATTGCCTGCCATCTCAGTCATGGTCGCTGGCCACCATGGCGAGCTTCAGCTCTCCGGCGTCGCTCTTGCCGCCTCCTTCACAAATGTCACCGGTTTCAGTATTATGGTAATAACTAATAACTATGCCAAAAGACTCTCTCTCCTCTTAAATTCAAGAATCCAAATCTTGAAAATTCTTTGTGCAGTTTGGATTAGCGGGTGCTTTGGAAACTCTTTGTGGCCAAGCTTTTGGAGCCAAACAATACGAAAAAGTTGGAACCTACGTATACTCTGCAATAGCCTCCAACATCCCAATTTGTTTCCTCATATCAATTATTTGGATTTACATGGAAAAGCTTTTGGTCTCTCTTGGACAAGACCCTGACATCTCTAGAGTCGCTGGCTCCTACGCCTTTTGGCTCATACCATCTTTGTTCGGCGAAGCTATTGTCATACCAGTGACTCGGTATTTGCAGACACAAGGATTGGTTCTTCCTCTGCTCTACACCGCAGTGACCACCCTTTTGTTCTACATCCCGGTTTGCTGGATTTTGGTTTCCGTGTTTGGTCTTGGAAGCAATGGAGCTGCTTTGGCTATTAGTGTGTCTTTCTGGTTTTATGCGTTGATACTCGCATGCTATGTGAGATTCTCCACCTCTTGTGAGAAGACTCGAGGTTTTGTATCCAATGATTTTGTGTTTTCTGTGAAACAATTCTTCCATTACGGAATCCCATCAGCAGCAATGTTGTGGTAAGTCAAAGTTTCTTGTTGGTCGAGTAACATATAAGTCAGGCACCATTTTATTTCTTTTTAGAATATACACTATGAAGGTAATAGTTTTTTTTTTTAATTATATGTTTTGTCTCCATAGCCTAGAATGGTGGCTATTTGAGCTACTCATACTTTGCTCAGGTCTTCTCCCTAATCCAAAACTTGAGACCTCTGTTCTTTCAATATGGTAAGTATCATATAGAAAGATTTTTTCTTCTTCTTTTTTTTTTTTTTTTGACAAAAGACTTTTTCTTCTTCTTATCTTTTGTTTTCTCTTTAATAGAAACTAGAAAGTATTAATCAGATTTTTGTTTTTCAGTCTTACAACATCAGTTTTACATTATGTGATTTCAGCTGGAATCGCCGCGGCTGTGAGGTATGATTCACTTCATAAACCAGAAATAATTTAATAATTCTTTTCCTCAACAAATATGATTGGTTTCTCGCAGCACACGTGTGTCAAACAACTTGGGAGCTGTGAATCCTCAACTTGCTAGGGTTTCAATATTGGCCGGGCTATGTCTCTGGCTGATTGAGTCAATTTTCTTCAGCACACTTCTCTTAATCTGCCAGAATATCGTAGGCTACGCATTCAGCAACAGCAAAGAAGTCGTGGACTATGTCGCAAACCTATCTCCTTTGCTCTGTCTTTCCTTCATCCTTGATGGATTCACTGCAGTTCTTAATGGGGTTGCTAAGGGAAGTGGGTGGCAACACATTGGAGCTTGGAACAACGTGGTGTCTTATTATCTCGTTGGAGCTCCGGTTGGACTTTACTTAGCTTTCAGTCGTGGGTTCAACGGGAAAGGATTATGGTGCGGTGTTGTGGTTGGATCCGCTGTGCAAGCCATTATACTTGCTATAGTCACAGCTTCCATGAACTGGAAGGAACAGGTTAGTCCTTGGAATAGAAGATTAGCCATTTCGGCTTTGTACATTTTTACATTCTATTTTGTTTTATATGTTCTGAAGTAATTGGAATCTATTATTAATTTGCAGGCTGAGAAAGCGAGGAAGAGAATAGTCTCAACTGAAAATGGATTGGAATAGACAGAGGGTGTCTCTTAATCGATTTTGTTTCCTTGAATCTTGATATACAAATGTAACAGTTCCATAATCAATAAATGTAACTAAAATCCTCATTGTTTCCAAACTATTATGAATATTGGTTAGCAGTGTTGGTTTAGCTTGATCAAGTGACAAAAACTTTGAGGTTCATCACCACCAAAAAAAATCGAAGCTTCATGTATGGCAAGAAGCTTTAGGTTTGAAATTTTGAAAAAGTGTATTAAGGATTTTTTTAGATAAAATGACAAAAAAAGAGTTGGCAAACTCAAATGGTAGGGTTTTAAGATGATAAATTACGGTGGTTAAAGCATTAAGAGCTTCAATTTGGTTGTTAATGGTGTTTAGAATAATTAATGTCAATGACACTTTGGTGAATAAGTGATAAATATGAGATCTGTTTCTTTTTACATTTTCGACATAAATAAGATAAATTCAAAAGTAGTGGCAATTTCGTGAATTTACAGATCTGCTAAAGCTAGATTTAAGATAATGTGGCATTTATTGGAGAGAGAAAAATTGAAGTTTGATATTACAATTGACTTCAAATTGCAGATAAGATGTGCTAGCGCTGGACATTTTAACCGAAAACCAAAAACTGAATCGAAACCGAATTGAAAAACCGAACCGAAACCGAACTGAATCGAAACCAAACCGAACCGAAACCGAATGGATAACCGAACGTATAACCGAATATCCGAAATACGATCCATATACTTAAAAATATTATTTATATTTATATTTAAAATAACTAAATAATTAAAATTAACCAAATATTAGTAAAAAAACCGAATTATCCAAAATTATCCAAATGTTTTTATCCAAAATATCCGAAATTATCCGATATTATCCGATATTATCCGAAGTTATCCGGTTTTTTATCCAAATTATCCAAAAAATATAAGAAAAACCGGAACCGAAACCGAAATAACCGAACCAAAACCGAACCGAATTTTATGATTAACCGAACGGTTACTAAATCTCTATAACCGAAAAAACCAAAAACCGAAAAAACCGAACCGCAACCGAACCGAATTTTATGATTAACCAAACGGTTACTAAATATCTATAACCGAGAAAACCGAAAACCGAAAAAACCGAACCGAATCGAACCGAAAACCGAACGCCCAGGGCTAAGATGTGCAAATATTCCTATTATTGTAGAAAGCTGTTTCACCAGAGAACATCATCGGACGAATATTACTATATTTTGAATCGAGGGTAAAAAAGAAAAACAGTCTCACATTTTAAGTTTTATACTAGTGAACTAGTATCCGTTTTACATAAGTTTTATTTTCCATACTTTGTCAACACTTGCATACAATACTGAGAATCCTAATTACGCTACATTCTTAAATTGTTGCACATCCAATGTAGCTTAGCTATATAGTTCTTTAAGAAAACTAGGTTTTTCACCAACTTTTAATATAATTTTGTAAAAGTATATAATCAATAATATTTGTTGAAATATTATTTTTATATTCATAATAGTAACAATACATTTATATATATATATATATAATAACTAAATTTACATATTATCAATGAATAAGCAATTTAATAAAAAAATTATAATAACTCAGGTGACAAATATGTAAAATAAAAATAATATATAAAATGGTTATCATTGATCATATGAAAATTTAGTTATTGATAATTTAATAAAAAAATTATAATTTGTCTTTTTTAGTATATTTAACAACATTATTTTTAAAATTTATATTTATATATATTAATTTATGTATATAAATTTTAGTATGTCTTTGAAAAGTTACTGATGATTATTAGTAGATCATATAATGCTTAAACTAAATGTAAACTTTCTAAAACATAATCCAACAACTTCTTTTATATCACATCATATTTTTTCTCTTAAGGTATAAATGAACTCTCATTATTTTTATCTTCTTTAGAAATCCATCAAATCTCTTAACTAAAATCTTAACTTCAATTCTTTTTTGTTAAGTGGCTCTAAAGTCTAATCCTGAAAATACAATTAACTTACTCAATTCAAGTCACTAGAATCATCGTCATTCTTGTCTTATAACTTTTATTATAAAGTTAAAAAGCTACAAATATTTTGGTAATATCAAAGATTATTATAGATTATAATTAGATAATAAAAATAAAGAATAATTAAATACTTTGAGTTCATTGTTACATTTAATCCAATATTAAATGAAAGAAATGATAACTAAATCAGTTTGAAAAGCAAGCGAAGTGAAACTAATATTTTAAATTAGAATCTTTCATAATCTAATATTAAGTTGATTTTTGTTTAATACAAATTTATAGATAATTTTAATTTATTTTTCAATTAAAATTAAATTATAAAATTTAGAAATTTTCTTAGTTGATGTAAAATGATACTATTGTTGTTTTAAATTTTAAGTCCTATGTGGACACTTTCAATAGCATGACGTCAACTTTTATATTTCAAATATTGAAAAGCTAAAATATATGATATTTATTTTTAAATAATAGAAAACAAAAATCAACTAAAGCTCCAAAAAAACGAAACTTCTATAATTTCGAGATATAGATTTTCTTTGCAAAATTACAATCTCATATCGATTAATGAATTTTCTTATTTTTTATCATCTTTAATGTTTATAATATTGTTTCAGAATTTAAAAAAAAATCTAATAAAAAAAATATACAAAGTATAATTAGTTAAATTTTGAATATTTAATTGGTCATTTGAAAGCTAATATTTAAGTAAAACTATTATTTTAACTAAGAAATAATCCTATCATAATTTTTTTTATTATATTTGATCTATATTTTTTGGTCACCGATATTTAAGATAATTTCCAATCCCTAATAGAAGTTTATAGATATCTTTCTTACTTTCAGTATTTACTTTTAATAGTCTTATATGTAAGAATTTTTTTAGATTAATTAACTATATATAACTATACAAATAAGACAATTAATTTGAATTATAAAAGTTTTCTAATCCAATACTATGTTGATTTTTTATTTATTATAAATTTTATAGATAATTTCTTTATCTTATATTTTATATTAGAAAGTTTCATAATTTAACATTAAGTTGTTTTTCTTAATTTAAATTTATATATTTTTCTTATCTTATATTTTACATTGGAATGTTTCCTAATCTAATATTTACTTGATTTTTTGTTTACTATAAATTTATAGATAATTTGCTTATCTTATGAATTTTTCTATTAATAATAAAATTATAAAATTAGTAATTTTCTTGAACTTGAATATTGATGTGGAATAATACTATTGGTTGTTATAAACTATAAATCCTAGGTGGGCACTAAAATACTTTATAATTTTATATTTGTTTTTGATATTTTTACTTGTAGTTTTTTATTTAATTTAATTTAAATTTTTGTCACCATTGTAGATTATATAGAGTTAATTATACAAATTAAATAATTATTTTAAATTAAAAAGTTTCCTAATCTAATATTAAGTTGATTTTTTACCAATAAAAATTATAGATAATTTCCTTAACTTATATTTCAAATTAGAAAGTTTTTTAATCTAATATTACTCAATTTTTTGTTTAATATAAATTTATAGATAATTTCTTTTCCTAATGGATTTTTCAATTAACAATAGAATTATAAAATTGAGAAACTTTTTTCAATTTAAATGTTGATGTGAAATGATACTATTGGTTATTTTAAAATTAAATCCTATGTAGACACTCTTAAAGCACTATATTTTCAACTTTTATATATTAATAGATTATTTTGTGACATATTTAGTCAAATTATTTTATTGTTTCTTCACTCACCGCTATTTCAAGTTATTATACAATCAAGTTTTAGAGAAAAAAATCAAAATATTTTTGTGGTATGTGGTTGAAGTTTAAATGCTTGTAGAGTGGTAGGTGTATTTTTTTAGTCAAAAAATACTTTATTAACTGAGTTAATTGGCCAGATGATAAGAAATCAAAGCCCAATTAGTTTTTTTTTTTTGACAAATTCAATCCAGAATTCAAACAATGATAATACTTCACGACCATTCATACACATTATAACCTCATGCTCTCCTTATTTTTTCTATTTTTTTTTTGCTTTTTCCATAGCGCATTTAAAACTTCATTATCTCTCCAATATTAATGCTCCATCTTCTCTCTCCAATATTAAATTATTAATGCTCCATCTTCAGCCAAGTAGCAAGGGGACCGAGATTCAACCATTTGCCAAACAGATGCAGCGTGGAAAGCCGAGAGCAAAGCAGCAGGACTTGGCTGGGTTTGTATTGATCAATCCTCAGAATCTGCATCTCCAATGAAGTCGGCCCTTATAGCTGAAGGATTAGCAATACTTACAGCAATGGAGGATGCGAAATCTAAGGGACTAAAGAGACTCATCATTGAGTCGGACTCCCAACAAATTATCAAAGCAATCACACAGCAGGAAAGCTTCTCCCATTTGCATGGAAACTTGTCCGACATTGAGACTCTGTCTCTGTCGTTCGAGACTATCTCTTTCTTTTTCATTTCCAGACAATTAAACAATGACGCTGTTTGTACTACCAAACGGGCCCTCGAACATTTTGGGTTGGGCAGAGCAACTACTTAAGATGAATGAAAGTATCGTTGAACAAAAAAGAACAAAAGAAAATGTACTATGTAGAAAGGTGGTGTTGACAGACCGAAAGAAGAAAACTGGTTCGTACGATTTTCGTGAATGTATACGATCTCACATCCATCAATGGCTACGCTTACTGGTTACGACTTGGGATCTACCACTCTGGTGTTGAATTGAGTCGTATTACTTCAACGGATTTTATTATGTGCAACTATGGTGATCTTATCAACATAAATTATATCCTCTTGTGGGTTGTTATAACTTCTACATATCCTAGAGAGACATGCAATAATTAGAATAGTCATTGTACACATGATCTCATATGTTTTTGTTACTCTATTTATCTACTTCTTTATGTACAAGAACGTGGAAAAGTACAATAAAAAATCACATTAAAGCGTTCATAATACATTTGGGAAAGAAATAACATTGTTCAATATGTAGTTAGATCGGATCAAGCCATAGTTTTAACATATACCAATGAGGATTAGTGGTTTGTAATAATTTTATATATCTATTAAAGTGAAATGCGGGTACGACGACGTTTTTATGTAGGACAGATGTCATTACCGTAAATGATGACGTGTCTTCTCCTAGAGAGACCCAAGAGCTCTCATATAGTAGATTTTAGAGTTGTTAAAAAATGTAGAGTTGCTAAAAACTCCAATTTTTATAAATATATTATTAACAAATTTGAAATATTCTTTTTAGAATAATGAAGGTACCTACAATATATAAAAAACAACAATTTAAAATTTGTGCATACATATTAAAAACAACCATTTAAAATTTGTTAGCAAAATAAAAATGAAAAACAGGTATTGGCCTAGTCTGTTTAATTTGTGTTTGAAAAATGAATGTATAGTAGTAAGCTAACGTCGCTTAAATTTATTGAAGGGAATTCATATAAGATTGACTGAGAATTCATAGAAGTCTTTATATATGCCTTTGATGTAAATCATTAAATATATTAATGAACGGTGCTCGCTGAAGATAACAAATCACTAATGTTATGTCTTTTTCAATGTGTATATTATATAGAATTTTATTCCATATATCGGATTTTCCAACCACTAGTATCCATACTTTCAAACAAGTCAAAACGAAATTTGCTACTCTTTAATTTACTTCGGCGGCACGTTTGTCACTGTCTAGCTAGTTGTTTAGCAACTCAGTCGTTTACCTCGTTGGCAAGAAACGTGATCTCCAAGTGTATTATCGTATATTTTTCATGCATTTTCGTATCTCTATGGGTGGGATGAAAAGGAGGTTCTTAACAAAAAAAAGTATTAATAAAAAAACATAAAATTGGAAAGAGAGTGAGGTATCATCTCTTATTTGAGAGATTCTTATAATTTTTTAGATATTTTTCTCCGCCTGTGTTATTTTGTAATTGGATCGATGTTTTAAAACATTTCTTGATTTAATTAAATAGTTAAATTATATTAAAATGCTAATTTTATATGGTATAAGAACTCATTTTAGATACTCAACTGATGAGGTTGTTCTTAATTTCTTATTACGCGTGAAGATAATAAAATTTTGCATTATTCAACATCATGTTTTACTAGTGTATCCTGTGTTGTGTTTTTAACATATTCTAACTACAATAAAAAAACTTTAAAAATTAATAATATCAAGATTATAATACTCTATTAATTTATAAGTTATTAATTGTACGTTTTATATTAATATTTAAAATAAAAGCGGTCAGATATATTGATTAAATTTTATAAATTTGGTTTTGGTCTATTTTATTAAATTATTTAAGATTTCTTTTTATCAAAACATGTGTTATAGTCTTATAGAGTGCATATGTATTTTTAGATGTAATTTGACAATATAAAAACAACAACAACAACAAAATTTGAAATGTTAAGAAAAATTTGAAATGAATTTCATTTTAAAGAAAGAAAATAATTATTTTGTTAATATTTGTGTAGATATTTTTAAAATTTTTATTACATTATTATCTTATTGAATTGGCCCAACTTGAAATCAGCAAAATTTATAGTTTTTTTTATAGTTTATATTTTATCGAGATTTTTATATTTTATTTTTCATTATTTTATTCATTATTTTTATTTATAGTTTCTAATATATTAATAATATTATTTTCCTATATTTTTATTATACTTTTTATATGTTATGATTTTAAATTTATATACATTTCAGATTTTTTTCTTACTCTGCTGATCTTTCTGTTTTTTTAAAACGTTTTGCTGATCTTTCTGTTTATAGTATGTTACTTTGTTTCTTAAAACTATTTTTCATTTTTTATAACCTAAATCATTAATAAAAGAAAAATTTATAATATACTTTTATTTTTTTCTTATTCTATTTATTTTCTATTTTGTAATTTCTTTTTTAGAAAACCAATGATTTTTGCTCTTCTTTATAAGTTAAATTATTAGCAAAAAAAAATTATAAGCATTTTAAGCTAATTTATGAAATATGTTACGGTGTAAATTGTCAAAATTTATTGAGTTATAATTTTTCTACTTAGTGAGTGTTAAATAATCTCGTGGAAATTCTAAATGCTTTTTACTCGATCTAAAAGTCATGTCAACTCAATAATATACTCCCACGATATACAGAAGGAAATTTCGTTATTGACATTGACATTGGTTACTTTTTTTCTATAAAGATTCCATTTTATCTTGAAATCAAATGTAAAGCCTTCAACACTTACATGGTGTACGCCTGGTGTACATGGTGTACGACTGGTGTATATGGTGTATGCGTGGTGTACATGGTGTACGTCTGGTGTATATGGTGTATGCGTGGTGTACATGGTGTACACCACGTACACCAAGGAATATGTGCATGGCGTACGTCTGGTGTACATGGTGTATGCGTGGTGTACATGGTGTACACCATGTACACCATGGAAGATGTGCATGGCATACCCCTGGTGTACATGGTGTACATCTGGTGTACATGGTGTATGCGTGGTGTACATGGTGTACACCATGGAATAGGGCTGGGCGTTCGGGTAACCCGGTCCCATTCGGTTCGGGTAATTCGGGTTTTCGGGTTTTCGGGTTTATGCTTAGAGGTCCCATTCGGTTATTACAAAAAATCGGATCGGGTTCGGTTCGGGTTATGCCGGGTTCGGGTTGGTTCGGGTTGTAAGCTAAAAACCCAAACCCCATACGGATTCGGTTCGGGTTCGGTTCGGGTTCGGTTATTTTTTAATAATAGAGCGAAAATCTTGAGTATATAACATAATTTGGGAGATTAGAGATCAAAATTTGTGATGATCTGATATTTCTAGTATCTAAAATCCTTGAAGATAAAAGATCCAAAACTATCGTTTTGGAAAAAAAAAAATTTTGGAGGAGAAAATCTTAAGTCTCGTATATACACTCAAGAAAGTTTCTGCAGAGTCCTCCTTACTCAATAACTTCGGTTAACCCCTTTGGGTATCGGGTTCGGTTCGGATAAACCCGAAACCCATTGGATCTGTCTCATAAGTACCATTCGGTTATTTCACTATAACCCATACTCGTACCGAACCGATTTTTCCGGGTCGGGACCGGGTTCGGGTTTCGGGTTCGGGAAATTTGCCCAGCCCTACCATGGAAGATGTGCATGGCGTACGCCAGATGTACATGGTGTATGCGTGGTGTACACCATGAAAGATGTGCATGGCGTACGCCTAGTGTACATGGTGTACACCATGAAGGCGTACACCATGGCTTACAACATTATAATTTTTAATAAATTTAATAATTCTAGTAATTTTTACATTTTTATAATTTTTATAACTTTTTGTAATTTTTTATTATTTTAATAATTTTTTTATAATTTTATATAATTTTTATAATTTTTATTCTTTTTATAATTTTTTATAATTTTTTGTAATTTTTTGTTATTTTAATAATTTTTTAAAAAATTATAATTTTTTGTAACTTTTATAATTTTCTATAATTTGTTATAATTATTATATTTTCTATTATTTTTGTGTTTTTTATTATTTTATAATTTTTTAATTTTTAAATAATTATTATAATTTTTTATAATTTTTTGTAATTTTTTATTATTTTAATAATTTTTTTAAAAATTATAATTTTTTGTAATTTTTTATTATTTTAATAATTTTTTTATAATTTTATACAATTTTTATAATTTTTTATAATTTTTGTAACATTTATAATTTTCTATAATTTTTTATCATTATTATATTTTTTATATTTTTTTATAATTTTATAACTTTGTAATTGTTTATAATTTTTTAAAAAATTGCTATATTTTTTATAATTTTTTGTAATTTTTTATTATTTTATAATTTTTTTATATTTTTTTATAATTTTATAACTTTGTAATTGTTTATAATTTTTTAAAAAATTGCTATATTTTTTATAATTTTTTGTAATTTTTTATTATTTTATATTTTTTTATATTTCTCATAATTTAGTTTTGAATTTTATTATTTTTAGTAATTTTAAAACTTTCTGATAATTTTTTGGTAATTTTGATAATTTTTTAAGTCTATACTAGGTTTGGACCCGTGCGTGGACGCACGAGTTGTTATTTTTTTCAATTTTTTATTAATTACAAATTATAATATAAATTTAAACATATTCCAAGTGGAAGGATACAATGCATGAAATATATGGTCGATGAGTTTCAGATACAATCGATGAGTTTAAAAACCGAATGTATTATTACTCGGGATATCTGATTTAGTATGAGTCAGTAACGGTTTGGGTTGACAACGTTATTGTTGTTATTTGAAAGTAGAAATTTGTTTTGGGTTGAGAATGTGATATTTGATTTGATATGTTAAAACTTTTGAATTGATTATATGCAGAAGTCATTACTTCGATTGAGAATATAGTAATGTTTACTCTTATTCGAATTAACATTGTATAATTGATAGAGTTTAGATATAATCATTGGATAATGTTTTTGGATTGTTGTTCGCCTTAAACTCAAATCTGTTGTCTCATCAATTTGTTCTTAGACATAATGAACTTATGGAAAACAGAGCATGGCAATAACAACAATTTTTGAATTATTTGTTTTTACTCTACATAACATCTTCTTCCATTGCAGCACCTGTATTAAAAATAAAGAAATTACTAAAAGTTAGTAACAAATAATGAGAAATAAAATAAACTTAACATTATTACGTGGACGCACGGGTTGGTTAAAATAAACTTAACAAATAAAAGTTACGTGGATACGCGGGTTGGTTTATTTTTGTGATTTTTTTATTTGTAAATAATAATATAAATTAAGAAATTTTTTAATTTCAAGTTTATAATGCTTGCAATCTTTGGTGGAGGATTTTGATTTTGAATTGTTGGGTTTTGCAAATATAGAACATATTATTGCTCTTGATCTCTTATTTAGTATGAGTCTCTAACTCTGATTGACAATGTTATTATTGTTATTTGAAAGTAGAAATTTGGTTTGATTTGATAATGTGATATTTGATTTGATTTGTTATTATTTTTCAAATGTGTCTATGCAAAAGACACGACTTTGAATGAAAAGCTACTAATACTAATATTTAGATTGTTACTCGAATCAACAATGAAGAAAACAAAGTTATTTGAGCCAATGATTAGATGATGGCCACAGATTGGATCACGTTTTTTTATTGTTATTCATGTTCCACTTAAATCTGTGGTCTCATCAATGTTTATTTAGACATAATGAACTATGGAAAATCAAATATGAGAATGAATGTGTTATTGAATAAACTTTTTTGTCCCTACAACTCATCTTCTTCCATTCGAGCACCTGAAATTTCAAATAAAGAAATTAGTCGAAGTTAGAAAGAATGAATGAAAATAAAATAAACTGAATATGGAGAAGCAAAAGAAACAAACCATTCATGGAATTTTGAACTTTATGGAATATCTCTTTGAAAACAACATTCTTAGTTTTATGCTGCGGTTTTCCGTCTTTGTGCGGGGCAAGTTTACACGCACTATGTGCCGATAAATTTTTTTCTTAATATTTAAGTGTCACAGTAAATGATAATTATTTGCTATATAGATGGTTATTATATAAAAACTGTTATCATAGTAGTAAAGTTTTTTTTTAATTTGTTGTATGATTTTTTTCTTCTAAATTGAGTTGTTGCCATTAAGGTATTCGCAGTTGATGAGTGAGACAATAATTTATTTATTTTGGTTAATAATTAAGGATTTTAAAATTAGACAGTATTATATGAGAATTTATAAATAGCTGTTGTTAATTTTATAAGTTCTCTTTTATGTTATTAAAATATTAATATTTAATGTTAGATTATATTTTAAGTTATTGTTTATGAGTTCATGTATTATTTTATTTTATTTAAGTTGAAAAAAAAAATTTCCTTATTTTTAACACATAGAAATATTTTAGATATTTATTTCGGTTTCATTATGAATTAATTTCTAAAATATAACCATTATCTATTACAATAAATGAATAAAATATTTACTTTGATTTATAGGAAATTTATTAATGTTTATTTCCAAAACAGAAAATCTTTAATGTAATTGTTTATATACTTCCTAAATAATTTTAGTTTCTATTAATAAAATATCTATTTATTTAATTGAATAAATCAATGCAATTATAATTTTAATCTCACTAAATCTGTTGCTAAACATTTTTAATATATTAACTCAGTGACATGAATCAAAAATAATAGATATTTTCAAGTTTTTTTATAAATGTACTTCTCAAATAAAAATAGTAAAATAGATATATTTGTAGGGTAGTTAATTAGTGTACATTTATTATTAGAAAAAATCCTGTATGAAAATACTTAATTATGTGATTTAGAAGCATGTCCATTTCTAAATTGGATTCTCGTCCTGTCCTTAATTTTTCAACTCATTCCCATATCGGTTTAAGTAATTTTTCGTTCGGGACCATTGATTTTATTCAAACGGCTAAAAGAAAGGATATGTAAACAAAAAATATCTAATAGTATTCAAAAATTACCCACAGATGTTCCAAATTTCCCAAAATTTCTGATTATCGTTCCAATCCCCTACCCATTATGTCCTTTATCATACCAGAATTTCTCATTTCGTTTATTTAAGAATATTTCCAAACATTTTTTATACTCGAATTACCCGTTCACGTCCAGTTATTGAAATAGTCTTATTCAAAAATTACTGAGATGTTCTGAAATTAAATTTCCAGTTCTTGTTCCTACCCCTTTCCTTTTATATCATTTTTTCATTCGAATTTCTCATCATGTTTCTTTCTCGGGAAGACTTTAGGACGTTTTGCTATTATTCGAGTTATACGTTCTCGTCACATTCCTCTTAAATTATGTCATGTTTCCTAAAAAGCTAAAAAAACTGAGAGTTGTTAAATAAGACTATTAATAAAATTAATTGAGCTCTTTAATTATGCATTTCATTTCATTTTACAAATAAAACCCGTCACATACCACTTTCCAATACTCGAATTATCCTTGCCCATCCCGTTCTCCTTAGTTTCCGTCAGGTTTTCCAGAATATTAATATTTAGGAATTATCAAAGATGCTCCGAAAATTCAAAAATCTTCCTAAAACTGCTGAAATTTCCAGTTCCCTTCCCTTACCTGTTATGTTATTTGCCGTACCCTAATTTCTCATCCGGTCACTCTATCGCGAATACTCGAGACTTTTTCCACTATTCAAATTATATCTTCCCTTCATGCTCCCCTTATTTCCCTTCATGTTTTCAATATTATTATTTAAGATTTACTGAGACGCTACGAAATTTCCAAACATTTCAAAAATTGCCGAAATTTTTCAAATTTTCTGATCTTCGTTCATATCTACTTTCCGTTATGTATTTTCTCGTATCCCAATTTTTCAACCCGTTTCTTTATCAGGAATACTTTGTGACTCTTTTTCCAATACTCGAATTATCCTTACCCGTCAAGTTTCCCTGATTTCCCGTCTACACAACTTGCTGAAATTTTCCTAAATTTCTGGTTCTCATTTCTCATTCGCTAAAAAACAATGTTGCCAATAATTGTATATTAATGAGAATATACAATAAATGTTTTTATTCTATAAGGAAATTGTATCAATTCGCTAAAAACAATGTTGCCAATAGTATCAATTGCGGTTGAAATTTTTTTTATGTTAGAATAATTGTATTATGTGAGATTATATATTGTGTTGATTGGTGTTTGAGTAATTGTATTATGTGTGTATTATATTTTGTGTTTGTTTAATAGGTTAAAATTTATAAATATTTTTATATTTTTGATTATATGTTTGTTCTGCTTAATAATTTTTGAAATAATTGTACAAAATTTAATCAAAAAAATTATGTATAGTTGAATAACCATTTTTAGAATTAAATTGATATATGTTTAATTTTCACCAAAATATAGACCTAAAAAATAAAGCCAATTAAATATAACACAAAACGAATTAGTAAAAAAAAACCGAGTATATATATATATATAAATGAGTTGTAAATTTTTATTATAATCAAAATTATAAAATACCTAGGATTTTCAAAATAAAATAAAATGATAGTTAATTTAATATCTCTTCATTTGTAAAAAATATTTTATATATATATATATATACACATATCTCCAAATTAGAAAGATAAAGAAAGTTCATAAGTTTATTTGGACTATACAGAATTGGATTTCCAATTTCATATGGTGAAATATTTGAAAAGTAGTTTCTCGGCCAACTAATTTTATGGTTATCGTTTATAGATTGCTGATATGTGTGGTAAGTAATTTTTTAATTGCTAGTAATTTAGAGATATTTTATAAATATTAATATAGTGTTTGTTGGTTGGTCTCTGTTACAGTAAGATAACGAAATTGATTAGCTTTTACCGTGGAAACGTGAAGTCATGTATTTGTTCAATCCAACTATTTCTTAATTGTTTTCAAACTCTATCTATTTTTAATTTGAAAATGGTTTGTGTAGAGTGTTTGTGTTATAAAGTGATTAATTCAATGTGATTCATAGTATATGTTTCTAAATTGAAAGTAGTTTTTCTTATAATCGTTTATATTCATACCGGTTTTTAAATATGAGATAAAACCTTCATATTTTTTTTATTAGAACCTTAATGTTCTTAGAAGGCTTGTTAGTATTGATAAAACAAAATATAACGCAAACTTATAAGAAAGAGGAAAGCGTACTTATAGACTATAGTTAGGAAAAAACTTCATAAATTTCTTATTACATAATTTCAAAGCACAACCAAAATAGTGAATGACTTGAAACTAATGTTAAAAATGGTACAGAACTAAACCAACAACATGAAAATTAGTGATTTAGACCAAGAAACATTCTAAAATCCAAAATAGTTGTAGATCACCACTGGTACTTCTCCTCTTTACTCGACTTTTAGTTTGTTACACTACTATGATTTCTTGATGGAAGCCTGAAATATACTAATTGATATCTCTATTATACAAAACCTGTTAAAAAAGAAAATGGCAGCTGTAGTGGCACCTAAACTCATAATAAATAGTTAGTATTGTAATGGTAAAAAGACTGGAATTGTTATGAACCGTTTGGTTAATGGACTCAATATAGACCGATCCATATAGAGGTTATTAACATAACCGGTCCTTAGTATAATTAGATGTTTTCCTTTATAGACAAGGAATAGGTTTATGGAATATTTCCTTTTCTTGTTATGAGTAGTAAAAGGATAATTACCTTTTCTCTACCTGGTGTAACCACTATATAAAGAGACATTTGGTCCTCATAATAATACATATAGAACATTCAGTTCACAACACGTTATCAGCACGAAAGCTCCTAAACCCTAAAACCCTAAAGACCCTGAGTAGCTGCCGAAACTTTAAAGAGTCATATCTTTCAAACCGTGAGGAACCAGAAGGCGATCTAGATATCAAATCGAAGCCCTCGACGAGACGAATCTACCGGTAAAAACCGCTTGTCGATCCGACATTGGACGCGCGCTCACGCACGCATACAGTGCACGACGACCCACCAAATAAACCAAGGAGATCCGATTTCAGCTTGTGTTTTCCGAGGTCATTAGCTCCCGGTTCATTCCAATTCAAATCTAAAAGAAAGAAAAAGGTAAAACCCTAAACTAAGAACAAAGCAAAACCGAATTGGACATTAATGAACTTGAACCCTAAAATCGGTTGCTCCCATGAACTTGCTTGATCTTATTAAAACCTTGAAACCGAACATTGACCTAAGCTATATCATGAGTTTAAAATCGGATTGTTTGAATATTGCCTTGCTTGTTTGCTGAATCGATTTGTGATCTTGATTGCATGTTTAAATTAGTTCATTAGCTTGCTTATTTACCTGCTTTAAAATCGCATGAGAACTTGCTTGCATCAATCACTTAAAATCGAATTTGGACTAGCATAGAAATCGCATGTATCATTGATTGAAATCGGATTGTATGAGTTAGGTTGTTAGAATCGATTTGTGCATGCTTGTTTTGGCCATAGTTGAAATCGTGAAACCCTAGAGAAAAAGCTAGGTTGAAATCGATCCTAAACCTAATCCTAATCCAAATAGGAAAACCTTAATCCCTTCCTTTTAGTAAAAAGGAAAGTGTTAAGTATATCCTTTTCCCCTTTTGTTTAATTTCCTTTATTGGTTTATCCCTTAATGAATTGCCTTATGATTAATTTTGCAAAAAGGAAAATTGATTAATATTGCTAATAGCATAATAGAAAATCGGTTGCATGATTTAATTAATTGATTTGCATAATTGATTGAAACCATGAAGTATTAAAATCGGACATGCTATATGCATATATATATAAACCGGCCATTACCACTAAGGTCCGGATTTATTAAAAGCCCCTAACTGAAATTCGTTAAACGTTTTCAGATGGCTGACGTCAACTTTGATGCATATGAAAGAATGGCCAAAGTTAACAACTTTGAATATCCGGTCCTAGATCTCTCAGGAGACGAATTTATGGAATGGTCATTGAGCACGAGACTTGCTCTACAAGACAGAGGACTCGGAAGATGCATCTACAAAGATAATAATGAACTTGAAAGCCAAAAGCAAAGAGCCATAAACATTATGCGCCGTCATCTCACTGAGGATCTAAGAGATCAGTATGAAGATACTAAAGATCCAGTTGACCTTTGGACAAAGCTTGGTGAAAGATTCTCAATGAAATTATCGCTGACCTCCATGGATGGATGGAGTAGACTCAGCTTCCAGGACTATGAATCTGTGGATGAGTACAATTGTACTCTACTGAGAATCGTACAAGGCTTTATGCTATGTGGCGAAGTGATAACACACAGAGATCTTTTAAATAAGACTATATCTACATTCCATCCGAGACAGATAGTGTTATCACGAAAGGCCGAAACTTTCACCAACTATAATGATCTACTATATTACCTCCTTGGTCCACAAAGGACAAAAGAAATTATCAGTAAAGCTGATGACTTCATAAAGAGGCGTAAAGAGATGACAGAACCTCAAACGTGCAATGAGGAAGAATGCTCAGACTGTGAGGGCAGTTCATACGTTGACTAGAAAAATAATTTCCGATTTTATACTTTCATGTTGCTTTCTTGTTTTGATTTGCTTTGGATTCATGTCTTTGGATTTCTATCTATGATTTAATAAAATATTTAAGGCTTTAAGACATGATTCTTGTTTTATGAAGTATGGACGTATTCCTTGTGGATAGTGGGTCAAGTCATACGATATTGAAAGATGAAAGATACTTCATAGACCTTAAACTAAGAAAGGCAATCGTAGAGACTATAGCAGGACAGGGCAGTCTTATAAAAGGCCACGGCCAGGCCGCCGTTCTAATGCCTAAGGGCACACATCTCGAAATTCCAGATGCATTGTTTTCCCCAGACTCAAATCGTAACTTATTGAGCTTTAAAGACATTCGTTTGAATGGATATCATGTGGAAACAATGGGCGAAGGGAAGAAAGATTTCTCCAAATAACAAAAATCGCCAATGGCCATAAGAAGGTCCACGAGACCATACCTGCTATAGCTACGGGCGTGTACTGTACTAAGTTCAGTATGATAGAGGCCAATGCCACCGTAAACAAAGATCTTACGGATATGTTCACTCTATGGCACGACCGTCTGGGACATCCCGGGTCGGGAATGATGCGGAAATTGATCCTCAACACGAATGGCCACGCCTTGAAAGAAAGAAAAGTGATCCCTATGAGTCTCACTTGTGCCTCGTGTTCGCAAGGAAAACTGATTGTAAGACCATCACCAGTAAAGGTGACTAAGGAAACGATAAACTTTCTGGAAAGGATTCAAGGAGACATATGCGGACCAATCCACCCACCTTGTGGGACATTCCGATATTTTATGGTCCTCATTGACGCATCTACACGATGGTCACATGTATGCTTATTGTCATCACGGAATATGGCATTTGCAAGACTCCTTGCCCAGATAATCCGCCTAAGAGCGCACTTTCCAGACTTTCCGTTAATGTCCATCCGTATGGACAATGCGGGAGAGTTTACGTCCAGAGCGTTTGATGACTACTGTATGTCCATGGGGGTAAGTGTTGAGCACTCCGTGGCACATGTACATACACAGAACGGCTTAGCCGAGTCTCTCATCAAACGAATCCAGCTGATTGCTAGACCACTACTCATGAGGTCAAAGCTTCCAGTTTCAGCCTGGGGACACGCTGTCTTACACGCTGCAGACCTAATCCGTATCAGGCCATCTAGTGACCACAGGTTTTCCCCAATGCAATTACTAACGGGTCAAGAGCCAAACATATCCCATCTTAAGACATTTGGATGTTCAGTCTATGTGCCTATTGCTCCACCACAGAGAACTAAGATGGGACCTCAAAGGAGGATGGGGATATACGTTGGATATGATTCACCCACGATCATAAAGTATCTTGAGCCAACTACCAGTGATTTATTTAAGGCCAGATACGCGGATTGTCATTTCGATGAGTCCGTTTATCCAACTGTAGGTAGTGAAAACCGGCTGACAAAAGAACTCTCATGGAATCAAACATCCATAAATTGGCAAGATCCTCGAACCCAAGAAAGTGACTTGGAAATTCAAAAGATTATACATATGCAAAAGCTAGCTATACAATTGCCAGATTCCTTTGCTGACCCGCAGAGAGTTACTAAGTCGTATGTTCCAGCCGTGAACGCACCAATACGCATTGATGTCCAAAGTGGACCACAAGTGGCTACAGAGTCTAAACCGCGAGTAAAGCGTGGAAGACCAAATTGGTTCCAAAGATAAGACTCCTAGAAAATTAAGAAAAGGTGCTGATATTCAGGCCGAGGAGATAACTAATGGACCGCACACTTATGAGCCTAAGGAGCCGCCAAATGATGCTCGGGACGCCGAGCCTCATGGTCCTGAAGTTCCAGATAATAATGAGATCTCAATAAATTATGTTATGTCCGGAATCCAATGGAACAGAAAAGATATCGACGTCGATGATATATTTGCATGCAACGTAGCACTTGAGATTATGAATGAGGATCTAGAACCCACGTCAATAGATGAGTGCACTCAACGATCTGATTGGGCTAAATGGAAAGAAGCCATAAACGTGGAGTTAAACTCTTTAAAGAAGAGAGAGGTTTTTGGTCCCATTATTCGGACACCTCGTGATATAATACTAGTTGGACATAAATGGGTCTTTGTAAGAAAGAGAAACGAACAAGGAGAGATTGTTCGACACAAAGCACGGCTTGTGGCACAAGGATTCTCTCAAAGACCTGGAATCGATTATGAGGAGACATACTCCCCTGTGGTGGATGCAACGACATTCCGATTCCTTATAAGTTTGGCCATAAGAGAAAAGTTAGATCTGCGGTTAATGGATGTTGTCACCGCATACTTATATGGTCCATTGGATAATGAAATCTATATGAGATTGCCAGAGGGTATTGAGCTCAAAGATAAGAAAAGTTCTCGAGAAGAACACTGCATTAGGCTAACCAAATCCCTATACGGACTGAAACAGAGTGGGCGCATGTGGTACAATCGTTTAAGCGAGTACTTGATTAAATCCGGATATAAAAATGATCCCATCAGTCCGTGTATCTTTATAAAGAAGTTTGTAAACGGTGGATTTGTGATTATAGCAGTTTACGTGGATGATTTGAACATCCTCAGCACCTCTGGAGAAATCACCCAAACAGTTGATTTGTTAAAGGCCGAATTTGAAATGAAAGACTTAGGAAAGACTAAGTTCTGTTTGGGAATACAGCTTGAGTACGTCAAAGACGGAATCCTTGTGCATCAAATGGCGTATACTGAAAAAGTACTCAAGAGATTTAATATGGACACAGCTCACCCATTGAGTACCCAATGGTCGTAAGGAGCATAAGCCCGGACACAGATCCGTTTGGTCCAATAAGAAAGGATGAAGAAGTCCTTGGTCCCGAAACGCCATATCTAAGTGCCATAGGAGCGTTACTATACTTGGCTAGTCACACTAGACCAGATATTTGTTTTGCCGTGAACCTCCTATCAAGATTTAGTTCTTGTCCAAGCCAAAGGCACTGGAACGGGATTAAACATTTACTTCGTTACCTTCAAGGAACGAAAGATATGGGTCTATTTTACATTAACCATAACGACAAAGGTTTAGTTGGTTTTGCTGATGCAGGTTATCTATCGGATCCACACAATGGACGATCTCAGACATGATATGTGTTCACTCACGGAGGAACCGCAATTTTATGGCGATCCATGAAGCAGACACTCACGGCCACATCATCAAATCACGCAGAGATTTTGGCAATTCATGAAGCCAGCCGTGAATGTGTTTGGTTGAGATCGATGACTCAGCACATAAGACGAGATTGTGGGATGACAGATGGAAAGGACGAACCGACCGTACTTCATGAGGACAATGCTGCGTGCATAGCTCAACTGAAGGATGGATACATCAAGGGAGACCGGACGAAGCACATTCTGCCAAAATTCTTTTTCACTCACGATCTCCAGAAGGCTGGAGAAATACAAGTGCTTCAAGTCCGTTCAAGCGACAACTCAGCTGACTTGTTCACAAAGTCGCTCCCAACTTCCACGCTCAAGAAGCTGGTGTATCAGATCGGCATGCGCCGATTAAAGGACTTATAGGGATGTCTAAATCAGGGGGAGTAATACGTGCTGTACTCTTTCCTCACTAAGGTTTTGTCCCACTGGGTTTTTCTTTAGTGAGGTTTTAATGAGGCAGCATCCCCAAGCGTATTACAAAGATCCTTGGTTGCATCGGGTTCGGTCATTTCGTCCAAGGGGGAGTGTTATGAACCGTTTGGTTAATGGACTCAATATAGACCGATCCATATAGAGGTTATTAACATAACCGGTCCTTAGTATAATTAGATGTTTTCCTTTATAGACAAGGAATATGTTTATGGAATATTTCCTTTTCTTGTTATGAGTAGTAAAAGGATAATTACCTTTTCTCTACCTGGTGTAACCACTATATAAAGAGACCTTTGGTCCTCATAATAATACATATAGAACATTCAGTTCACAACAGGAATGCAAATCAGGAAAAAACGTTATATTATATTAACCATTAGTTGATTGGTTAATTTATTCAATTCTTGTCTTCATTGTATAAAAAGAGAAGAATGGTTAATGTTCTTAACTATTTTTGTTTCTGTTACACAAAGATTATGGAATTCAGAATCTTAAATATTTTAGTTACCATGAAGTTGTTATATCATTTAAAATTTTTGGACAGTTAATTATTAGCTTAATAAATCTTTTTCTTGTTAGTGTGGGAGTCATAGATCTCGTAATTAATAGTGAACTAATTAATGTTTTCCATATAATACAGTTACCAAATCTAATGTTAATGTTTTCAACTTTCGGGAAAGTAGCATAAATCTCGGAATTAATAATGAACTAATTTCTATTATTATTTCCATAAAATCAACGGATCAGATTAAAACAAAAAAGCAACAGTTGAGATTTTAAACTTGATTAGGATCCGCATTTTTTTACTGGGCAAACCGGGTGAAATCCGATTCGATTGGTTTGACCCGAACGGATTTGTAAGTTTTTTCTCGATTATATTTTCATAAATACAACTCTACCCTTTTATTCATTCTTTAAAAATAGCAATGGTATTGGTAATTAGTGTAATTTTAGTGATAAGGGTAAGGGTAATTTTTAATTTGTACTTGAATATAATGTTATTTTGTATTAAAATTCTAAGATAAATAAATATTTAAAACCCAACCAACAAAAACTAAAGCCTAAATTTATTTAAAAATAAACATAAACAATTGAACAGAAAAAAAGCAAATAGAATCAGTGGCTTAGAAAGAAAATTACCGACAACAAAGAAAAAAAAAACATAGAAAAGGTAATTGATTGTGAGCAATTATAGTTCTTCAATAATAAAAAGGTCAACTTTTTTTTTGTTACAAAACACAATATTTTTTTTGTTAAATAAAAAAAAAAAGCTTTTTCTTCTAGAGATTCCTTCTCTCTTCATCGACTTTTTCATCTCACCACAAACCAACGAAACAATGCTTCTAAGTCTCTCCTCTGTCGCCACAAAAAACTGTTGGAAGCATCTGAGTCACGTCTTTGTAGCCTTTTGTCTGTTTCACTAACTCAAACTGAGATTTGAAATCAAGATCAATTATCACACGTTTCAGCTTAATTAAGTCATCACCGTCGTGATCACTCTACATCATGACGTCAATGTACTCGTACTTCCTCGTGCACCTAATTAAATACTCTACAATCTGTGACATTATCAGAAATATCCACAAATTAAAATATTGTCATTATCGATACTTTTGAACAGTTAACGGAAAAGTCTTCAGTTTCTACAAAGATTAATTGGCAAGATAGATGTCTCAAGATTTTCAAATATATGTTGATTTATTATTATACCTTCACGATGATCAAAAGAAGAGTCCCATGAGGTTTTGGACAGAGAAGCATCGTAGCCGTCAGATCTGAGCTTAGATACAATTTTTTCCATCACATCTCTCTTCTCATCGTCTCCTTCATATGATAGTCCTCTCCTCTTGATAAACGATTTTATCTTCTCTTCCATCTCTTTCTCCTCTTCTACTTTTGTCCCAAGAATCTCCTGGAAATATTTATATGTATTAAGATTTAGATTTTCTTTAACAGTAAAAAAGAGAAAAATGCATTAGCGAAAATTAAATAGATTAGAGACCTGAAGAGTTATAGTACCCGTCAAATACTTCTTCCTATGATCGGGAACAGTGATCGGAGATTCCATATAATCGAGCAAAAGCTTCTCTAGATCTTCTTCACCCAAACTCCCCATAGTAAATATTCTTAACTGTCTCTTCCGATTCTTCTTGTTCTTTTTTGTGGGAAAAAGTGGAGAGCAAGAATGACTTACAATTGCGTCTCTGTATATAAAGTGTGTGACGTTTGTCACGAACATGCCATATCTGAAAATGAGAAGTAACATTGTTTAAAGATACAATTGCTTTAAAAGCATTAATCCCCATTTAATCCATATCTTCCCCATTTTAGCTCTGATGATACCATTGATCCCTTTCATATCAATATTTTTCTTATCACTTATCTCTTTCTCCACCTAAACAAAACACAAATACAAATTATCAGCATATTTTTTTAAAAATGTACCGTCAACGAAAAATGAACAAACAAAATCATCTATTTATTCAACCCGCGCACATCACCATTGATCCTTTTCACATCAAAATTTTTCTTCTCCACTTCTCTCTCCTTCTCCACCTAAACAAACAAAATACAAATGATCAGCTTATTTAAATAACAAATGTACTATCAACGAAAAATAAAACTTTATAACTAAACAAAGAACACAATTGAAAAAACAAAAAGATATGACAAAAAAAAAGCAATAGATCACAAAAAAACATGAACACAGCTCTGGGTTTTGATTTGTATTTATAGGGTATGATATATGTCTACACATTTAGGTTTAACCTGAAAAATCTTAACAAAATATCTAAATATTAATTGTAAGCAATATTCTCTCCGAATATCTTACTGAATATTTGATAATTAATACAATTAAAAAGTAAGATATAAATGCTACATTAGAATCGAGTATCAAGCATTAAATAATTTAATATAATAACTTTAAATTGATTTATATGGATATAAACAATTTTTTAAAAAAATCTTGGTTTAAAACATTTTCATTCCTAAAATCTAGTGCTTGTATTTAATAATTTTCCATAATCAATATATTTAAAACTTTATTGATATTTTTTTAAAAAGTGATTTCTTGATTGTAAATAAATGGAAATGATTTAAAATGGGAGGATTTGTAGGGATTTCTAATTTAATGGTTAGATCATTTCCTAAAATAAAGTTATAGGAACATTAATAAGAAATAGAAAAGGAAAAAAGTTTAAAAGATATTTTTAACATATATAACAAAAATTAGAAAAATGTTCATAAGGAAATAATGTCGACATCTCAACTTAATGTCGAATCAAACCGATCGTGATTAAATGGGCCATATTAATGTTGACAGCCCAAATATATTTTTTACAGATCGGGTCATCACTCGGGTCTAATCGACGATCAAGATTAGAAGCATTAAAAGCAAACGGTCAGGATTAAAAATTGAGATCCGCGCGTAAATCCGATACCAGCCGAAAAATAATGGACGCTTATGATTATAATTTTAAAAAATCAATGGCCATGATTAGTTTTCAAAGATCCGCGCGTTTATCCGGAAAATAACCGGGTTATACCCGGAACGTTTGTTTTGAGACCTTCGGGTTTTATATTTTTAATACGATTGTATCCTTTTATTTGGTCATCAAAAATCGTAATGGCACTGGTATTTTCTGTAATTTTAGCTATAACTTTTGGACATCTCCATATTTGTACTTCATTTTTAATAGTATTAAGATATTTAATAATTTCATTTTGAATTCTATAATATATTAATTTTCATTATTTTTATGATTTCTAAGTTTTATAATTTTTATAATTTATTATATTTTTTTATTATTTTATTTTAGTTTCGGAATTTTTTTTTTTCGGATAAAAGAATTTTTATTAATGATCATTATCTTTGTTTACAAGATCTCGTAACATATTTGGACATGTTTGAAATATTTCCCAATCGAAATCAGAAGTTAAAGCTTTTTTGGCTAGGAAATCAGCACAACTGTTGTTATTTCGTTTTGTGTGGTGGAAGCTTCCTTGATGAAAACGCTGTGTCCATGCGTGTATCTTGTGATGTAATTATATAGCTTGTAGTGTACTGTTTTCGATGTGATTGCCCTGATTAGGTCCAGATTATCTCCTTCGAACATAACGTGAGTGTAACCAGATATAGAAGCAATTTGCAAAGCCCAAATTAATGCTGAACTCTCCGCTTCAACTATCGAGAATCTGCCTTCATATTTTCCATACCCACAACTCAAAACTGTCTATTAATTTTTTTATTTTTATAATTTTTTATATTTTTTATATTGACTTTTCTGAAATAAGGGTAAAAGGGGAACAAATTATTTATCTCTTCTAAACTACCCACAAAAAAACTACAAAACAGTACCAAAAACTACTTAATTCCAAATACCCTATGTGAAACTACCCAAAAGCCAATAAAAACTTGAAAAACTACCCATTTCGCAAATTCACCCTTTATACAGAAGGTTGTATTTTCATCTAGCTTGTATGGTATCAGAGCACAAATATTAACTATGGCATTTCTCGGTCTCGCAAAAAAAACTTATCCTTCTTTGTGGATGGTGTGGTTTGATAGCAGTTTCAACAGTAGATAGAATAAGCTCATAAGAGCTTTATGTAGAACCAGCAAAACCGATTGAGAAAACCGAATCCAAATCTTTTTGAGACAGAGTTATTTGGATCAAAACGTTGTTGATATAAAACGATTTATAGAAAAGTTTTGAAACGATTTGAAAACGAGTATAAGGAAAAACGCAGAGGCGAGATATGATATCTCTTTCCTTAACTCAAATGAATCGCCCGTATGTGAGACGGTTTCTGTTGCGATTCTCGAGTCCCAGGATACAACTGGTTTGAGACCGTTTTGCTACACTCAAAACGGAATCTACGAACTTAGAACTCTACGGTTCGAGACCAAACTTACCTTAGGAGATCGTTGGATTCGAAGAAAACTCGGTTTCTTATTTTGTGTGAACTCTCTTTCTTTTCTTATTTTGTATGGAACGATCGTTCTAAAAGTAGACCGATCGATCTTATTTCGCATCCGGAACGATCGATCTCAAAATAGATCGATCGATTGGCTCGTTTAATTGAACCAAAAATTCATACGAATTTTCCCCAAAAAATAAATCCGCGCGTTTGGCCCTGAAGGGCCTATTCCCAAACCCAAACCCAAACCCAAACCCAACCCAACCCAAACCCAAACCCAAACCCAAACCCAAACCCAAACCCAAGCCCAAGCCCAAGCCGAGCCGAGCGAGCGCGCGCGTGTGGGTTTCCAACCTCTCTCTCACACTCCATAGTGTGAGCTCTTTGAACTAACAAAAGTGTGACCTTATATAAACATAAGGAATTTTCCTCCTCTAACCAATGTGGGACAAAATTCCCCTTCCCTTAATTAAGTGCAACACTTATCACTTAAGCCCACACTTAATAATTTCTTTTCACACACACACCAAATTGCTTAAGCCCATTGCTTAAATTTAATTTGGTCCAACAATCCCCCACATGAATAGAAATGACTCTAAACTTATGCAGACTCGATTATGCAGACTCGACGGACATCTGACTAGACTCATACTAGCCTAGACAGACTGACTTTTCGAGAGTATAAACGAAATTAACTGTGTCTGAGTAAGTAGCATTTTTCAGCCTTGAACCACTCATTGTTAATATCTGTCGGGTTTACTTGGCCGGGAGGTGAACATGATGTCTTGAACCACCCAGATTTTGATGTAAACCGAGACAACAGCTATAACCCAGCTTCATTTCTCGTAGAACTAAGTTCTCTATTGTGTTCATTTTGGCCTTGAACTTGCCTGGTTATTCATGAGTGAACTTGGAGAATATAGCCTAACTTTCATTCTCCTAGAAACGGCCTTATTTCACACTCACTAGGTGATCTGCGTTTAGCATGTATTTTAAGAAGTATCCTGTCATACTCCACATATCTTACATAGCTATGAAATCATCAAAAGCCATTGCTTATCCTTATCACATACAGGTAGCACTGTTGGATCATCTTAGGAGTTGGGTAGAGACATAAGTCTCACAGTGCTTTGAGCAGAATCAGTTTGATTTAGTTGTCCCCTTGAACTTAGATCTTGGGATCTCCAGTCACGTAAGTAGGGTTCCACCAACGTCATCTTAATTCACAGGCTTTAAACCCATTCCTCTTGATGATTTTAACACTTGATCTCGAGTCAAACCTTTTGTAAACGGATCCGAAAGGTTGTCGGCTGACTTTACATAATCCATGGTGATCACACCAGTTGAGATCAAATGTCTAATGGTCTTATGTCGCCTTCTGATATGACGAGATTTTCCATTATAGAGATTATTCAGTGCCCGCGCGATAGCCGCTTGGTATCACAGTGTACACGTATTGCTGACACTGGTTTCTCCATCATTGGAATGTCTTCCATCCAATTTCGAAGCCATTCTGCTTCCTCTCTGGCTTTATCAAGCGCTATAAACTCAGATTCCATCGTTGATCGAGCTAATAGAGTTTGTTTACCAGATCTCCAGGAGATTGCTGCACCTGCTAGCATAAAGACGTATCCACTTGTGGATTTTGAGTTCTTTGAGTCAGAGATCCAGTTGGCATCACTGTATCCTTCTAGAACTGCTGGTTCTCTACCATAGTGCAGACCATACTCTTTGGTATAACGGAGGTAGTTCAACACTCTTGTTATAGCTTTCCAATGTGTATGTCCTGGATTACTTGTATAACGACTCAGTACATTGACCGCGTGTGCCAAATCAGGTCGAGTGCAATTAGTTAAGTACATCAGACTTCCAATCACTCTAGCATACTCCAGCTGTGACACTGATTCACCCTTGTTTTTCGTCAAGTGAAGAAGAGCATCTACAGGGGTTTTGGCTGTACCCGTTGAATATGCCTTGAATCTCTCAAGTATCTTTTCAGCATAATGAGATTGAGTCAGGATGTATCCTTCAGAGTTTCTGAGGATTTTAATTCCTAAGATTACATCCGCAAGACCCATGTCTTTCATATCAAACTTGCTTTTCAGCATGTTTTTAGTTTGATTGATAATGTCGTTGTTACTTCCAAGAATGAGCATATCATCGACATATAGACATAACAAAACATACCTTGGTTGGTATTTTTGATATAGAGGCACTTATCACATTCGTTAATGCTGAATCCATTTGACATCATCACACTGTCAAATTTTTCGTGCCATTGTTTTGGAGCTTGTTTAAGTCCGTACAATGATTTCACAAGTCGGCAAACTTTGTGTTCTTGTCCAGGTATGACAAACCCCTCGGGTTGTTTCATAAAATCTCCTCTTCTAACTCTCCATTTAGAAAAGCAGTTTTGACGTCCATTTGATGAATCTCTAGGTTTCTTAAAGCTGCTATTCCAAGTAGCATTCTTATCGAAGTTATTCTCGTCACTGGAGAGTAGGTGTCAAAGAAATCCAATCCTTCTTTTTGTCGGAATCCTTGCACCACAAGCCTGGCCTTGTACTTATCAATCGTTCCATCAACTTTCAACTTTGTCTTGAAAATCCATTTACATCCGAGTGCTTTAAACCCTTCAGGTAAGTCGGTGATGTAATATGTATGGGTTTGTTTAATTGAGTCAATCTCGCTATTGACAGCCTCCTTCCAAAAAGGTGCATCTGGTGTAGACATTGCTTCAGCATATGTTCTTGGTTCGTTTTCTAAAAGAAGAACCATTAAGAAATCATCCCCATAAGATTTTTCCTTGCGAGCTCGTTTGCTTCGTCTAGGTTGATCTTCTAGGTTTTCAACAGTTCCAGAAGTGCTTGCTTCATTTGCGGAAGTGCTTGCTTGTGTTTGGTCGAAAGTTCTCTTTTGAGATTGTTTATCCTTGCATGGGAAAACATTTTCGAAAAACGATGCATTTCTTGACTCCATTATTGTATTGACATGAATATCTGGTACTTCTGACTTATGTACCAGAACCGATAAGCACTGCTGTTGTGTGCATATCCGATGAAAATACAGTCCACGGTTTTTGGTCCGATCGTGACCTTCTTGGGAGGTGGTACTGCGACCTTTGCTAGGCACCCCCACACTTTCAAGTATTTGTATGATGGTGCGTTACCTTTCCAAAGTTCGTAAGGAGTCTTTCCCGTGACCTTGTGCGGTATTTTGTTGAGGATGTAGTTTGTTGTAAGCAAAGCTTCCCCCCACATGTTCTGGGGTAACCCAGATTCCTGCAACATTGCATTCATCATTTCTTTTAGAGTTCGGTTTTTGCGTTCTGCAACTCCATTCGACTCTGGTGAATATGGGGCAGTTGTCTGATGAATAATCCCTTGCTCTTGACAGAAGGCATTAAAACGTCCATCATATTCACCTCCTCTGTCGCTGCGAACTATTTTGATAGTTCTGTTGAGTTGGTTTTCAACTTCTGTTTTGTATTCTTTGAACTTTTCCAATGTTTCATCTTTGCTGTGTAGCAGATATACATAACAGTATTTTGTGTGATCATCTATAAATGTCACAAAATATTTCTTTCCACCTCGGGATTGTACGAATTTTAAATCGCACAGGTCTGTGTGTATTAAGCCCAAAGGTTCGGTTGTTCTCTCAACTTTGGGTGATGGAGTTTTAGAGAGTTTAGCTTGGACACAAACTTCACATTTCTCTTTGCTTGTCTTGCATTTCGGAATTAGGTTCAAGTTCATTAACCTCTGTATAGACTTATAATTCACATGACCTAATCGTTCATGCCAAATATTAAAAGACTCAAGCAAATAGGCAACAGGGTTATTTCCATATTAATTGGAACATTTGCATCAGATGCTACAACATTTGCATCAGATGCTGCACAACAGTGGAAGTAGAAGCAACATTAGAAACATCAGTAACAACAACATTTGCAACATTGTCGCCACGAAGGACTGCCGTAACACACATCTTGACAAGTCCATTCTTCACGTATCCCCTGCCTACAAAACCCCGAACTTCTTGAGCACGAGCTTGTCAGCCTCAAGGTGAGCTCCAAATCCGGCCTTGCTCATGAGAGTACCGGAGATCAGATTCTTCCTCATGTCAGGAACATGCTTGACATTCTGGAGAGTGACTTCTTTTCCTGAGGTCATCTTGAGCAACCTTTCCACGACCAACAATCTGGGAAAACGCAGAGTTTCCCATGAATAGCTGTCCTGAGACCTGGATTTCTGATAGGAGCTGAACATTTCCTTATCAGTACAGATGTGGGTCGTTGCACCAGTGTCATACCACCACTCCTTCTGGTTATCTTCAACCATGTTGACCTCCGAGACTACAGCACAAAGGTCATCTTGAGTCAAGTTGGCTTGATCTTTCCCATTCCCATTATTCTTGGGCTTACTTCGACAAACATCTGCCTTATGACCGACTTTGTTGCAGTTGTGGCATTTGCCTTTGAACTTCTTCTCTCCAGTTTTCTTGAAGTTCGTTGAGGATGATGGTTTCAGAGAAGATTTCTCGTTACCCTTGGCCTTGCCTTTTCCCTTGTGGGTAGCCACATTCGCGTTGTGCTCGCGAAACTGAGGGTTGTTCTGGATGCGGTTTCTGTCCTCCATTCGCAACCTTGTGATGAGGTCTTCCAGAGTCATTGCCTTCCTCTTGTGTTTGAGGTAGGTCTTGAAGTCCACCCAGCTCGGAGGTAACTTCTCAATGAAGGCATTGGTTTTGAAGATCTCACAGAGAGACATTCCTTCCTCAGCTATCTCATAGCAGATCATTTGAAGTGCCTCCACTTGTTCCATGATCGGTTTGGAATCCACCATTTTGAAGTCCAGAAACTTCGCAGTTGCAAACTTCTGACAACCAGCATCTTCAGTTCGGTACTGCTTCTCCAGGGACATCCATAGTGCCTTAGAGGATTTGGCCTGACTGTAAACACCATACAGCTTTTCAGCAAGACGACCCAAGATCCATCCTCTGCATAGGAAGTCACCATGGATCCATGATTCAACGCTTGCAAGTGTGCGGACATCAGTGTTTCCATCCGGGACGGATGGTTTGTCCTCAGTCAGGTACTTGTCAAACTTCAAGTTGGTTAGGGCGAATAGCTTTTTTTGTTGCCAAATCTTGAAGCCCTTTCCGTCAAACTTTTCCGGCATGAGTCCCCGTGTGACTGCAGACGGAATTTCATTGTTTACTTCAGTGGGGGTTGTAAACGGAGGAAGGCCAGAGTTGAACAAAGCTCTTCTTGCCGTCTCCTCAGTAGTGTCACCACCGTGGTTCCCAGTTTGTGTTGCATCAGCAGCAGCACCAGCCACGTTTGGTGTGTCAAAATCAATGTCCATCGGATTTTCCATCTGATCACATTTAAAAACGAGTATCAGTTCATGGATAATTGAACACACAGGTTCAAAATTGATTTATCTCGAATAAACCAAAAGCGTTTGTAAAAAAAAAACGTTTTGCAAACTTTAATCATAAAGCTTTTGCAGAAAAACGTTTTTTTTTTTTAAAAAAAACGGTGAACGCGTTTCTGATACTTTTCATCAGAAGAATGTTTTAGAAAACATTTTCGCATAAACATTTTCTTTTAGACGGTCAAAGCGTTTTGCAAACCTATTCGCATAAACGTTTGATGAAACGGTCAAAGCGTTTTGCCAACTTTTTCGCAGAAACGTTTACCCTCTATTTAAAACGGTTTTGTATCGTTTCAATACATGATTCGCGGAAAAGCGTTTAAGCGATTCGCAAATCCCAAAAAAACGTTTGAAATAAAACGTTTAGAAATCGTTTTATAAAGAGAACGATCGATCTAAAAACTGAACGATCGTTCGGTTTTTGAAGGAGAACGATCGATCTAAAAAGAGAACGATCGTTCGGTTGAAATTCGTCATGAAAAACCCCAAAAAATTTTCCCAATCCGATTTTAGCTATAGGCTAGAAGCGGATTCATTTGAGTTAAGACTGTAGAACCACCAAAACCGATTGAGAAAACCGAATCCAAATCTTTTTGAGACAGAGTTATTTGGATCAAAACGTTGTTGATATAAAACGATTTATAGAAAAGTTTTGAAACGATTTATAGAAAAGTTTTGAAACGATTTGAAAACGAGTATAAGGAAAAACGCAGAGGCGAGATATGATATCTCTTTCCTTAACTCAAATGAATCGTGGATGGGTATGACTTTGTGGAAGACTTTCGGAAAAAGTTTTTGGGTGGATGGCTATGACTTTGTGGCAAACGTCCAAGTCATCTAGAAACGTATATGGAACGATCGTTCTAAAAGTAGACCGATCGATCTTATTTCGCATCCGGAACGATCGATCTCAAAATATATCGATCGATTGGCTCGTTTAATTGAACCAAAAATTCATACGAATTTTCCCCAAAAAATAAATCCGCGCGTTTGGCCCTGAAGGGCCAAACCCAAGCCCAAGCCGAGCCGAGCGAGCGCGCGCGTGTGGGTTTCCAACCTCTCTCTCACACTCCATAGTGTGAGCTCTTTGAACTAACAAAAGAGTGTGACCTTATATAAACATAAGGAATTTTCCTCCTCTAACCAATGTGGGACAAAATTCCCCTTCCCTTAATTAAGTGCAACACTTATCACTTAAGCCCACACTTAATAATTTCTTTTCACACACACACCAAATTGCTTAAGCCCATTGCTTAAATTTAATTTGGTCCAACACTTTATTCATTTGCAATAAAAGTAAAGGAAGGAAGACCATAATATGCATGTTGTCACCAAGAATTAAAAGATCTATCAATTCATAGGGAAATGTGGCTATACAAACCACAGCCAAAGTTACCTCGTAGATGTTCACTACAACATATATATATATATAGAAAACCTTATTACATTGGTTTTCTGGACTTGCGTTGGATCATAAGATTGAGTTTTTGTTGGGCTTTTGTTTGCTTCAATACGATTTCTATACATGTTGATGATCATCGCAATTTAGTTTTTGGTGTAGATGTAATGAGATTGTTGCGACTTGTTTAGTGAATTATGTATCCAAGAAAATATGTTAGAGAGAGTTGTTTAATTATAGCTCCCATTAGTCACACATGCTGACATGCACAATCTATATTTCACAATTCACATCATTTGGTATGTAGAGAAATTATTTACAGTGACGAAGATGGAGAGAAAAAGATCAGCCTCTCACATTACATTGGGAAAGAATCCATGTAGATGCCACTGAGGAGGTTAACAGGTGGTTAGGGTTTAGGAAGTGATTATGGATTAGATTTTGTAAGTAAAGATTAATGAGCATCAACAAAGTTTATGATGTTGGGTGTATTTTTTTTGGTTCAAAATGGTAGACGAATTCCCCAATGTTTATTCATATAGAAGAAAAGGTCTACGGATATACATGGCTTGGACAAGAAGCTCCAAACACATCATCCCTTACAATAGAATCAAGCTCCAAAGGGGCAGAGTCAAAAAATATGAAAACCCAATAGTAAATTAATATGACAAAATAAATTAAAAATTAAAGACTGAATTAATATGACAAAATAAATTAAAAATAATAATTGAATGAATTTGAATTGGAAAAAAACTGCTATTTATTAGAAGAATCATATATTATATAAACTAATTATTAATTTAAAATATACAAAACATATTAAAATAATAACTTGTTAATTTATTATTTTTAATTGCTATGTATCTATCTAATACTAGTGTAAATGGTATATATTCATTAGATGTAAAAATGTGAAAATTGTATATAAAATATTTTAATTACAAACACTAAAATTAACTAAATTAAGAAATCATAAATATTTTATTTTTTACATAATTTTTTATTTTATATTAATTAAAAATAACAAAAATTACTGTAGGGTAGTAATAATTATATTATATTCTTGCTTTCAGCCCATTTGAATATTCGTAGAGAAGATCTATCCATGGGCTGCATTTTTCCTTGCGGATTAGTCTGAGCCCTTCCATAGGTTCGAGATACCACAGGTTAATCAAAAAAAATAATATATATATTATATCAATTAAATATAAAATTTTGAAAAAAAATCAAATAAAATAGAACACCATTTTATTTTAAAACATTTTATATATTGGGATATACCATTTAACTTAAGCTATAAGTGATAGGTTCATAATCTTCTTGAACAAGAGATTAAAGACAATTAAATAACATTTAAATTGAAGTGGAATGCCTATAATATTAATGAGTATGGTTAACAAAAAAAATACTAACACAGTAACACTAGTGAGTATAATATTCACATATTTGCCTATTACTAGTTATAGTTTAATCGCCGCCGAAGCGCTCGAAAACGCGGTCTAGGCGGACGTTTAATCGCCGCCGAAGCGCTCGTCGGAGGTTGGCCGCCGCGATTTGGCCCAACTCGGCTAAAAAATCGAATTCTCAAAAAAAATCCTGTTTTTCTTCGATTTATGTTAGAAATCTGTGATTTATTTATAGATCTACTCTAATATACTTTAAAAGAACAAAAAGAAGCAAATAAAAGTGACGAAATCGTTAAAAAAAATCGTAACGGCGGCTAGGGTTATCGCAGGTCTGTGCAGCCTGAGGTTGAAGACAGGGACATTTTCGTCATTTTGTCTTCATTAATGTAAAACTGGAAAAATAACACAAAATTCGCCTAGGTCTACTCGAACTCACGTCTTTAGAGGACAATCAAAGCACCCTTGCCACTAGTCTACATCGACATAATTGTTTTATCCCCCGATTTTAGTATTTGTACACTAATGTATAGGCAAAACTATAAAATCTAGGCCCCGATTAATCCCCGCTTAATCCCCGATTTTTCCTCTGGGCGCTAGGCCCACCCCGACCGCCCGACTAGCGCCTAGTGCCTTTTCGAACCTTGCTTATAGTCCATATATTGAAAACAAGTCAAAACGAATTTGCTATCCTACTCTTTATATCTTCTTCGGTGTCAGGTTTGTCTTGAATCTCATGTAATTTGTCTAGTTGCGTAACTTGCGTTTATTGTTTGTCGTTGACAACTGGAATGTGATCCTCAAGTAAAATATCCTGTATTTCATGTGTTTCAAATTGTTGTCCCTAAAATCATATTTAATAAACAGGCCGCCTAAATGGACTAACCCATAAAAACTTTTTTAACTTTGCTACATAAACAGACCTAAAACGGATTGGGTCCGCTAAATTCATGTCTTAAATAGCATCCGTAAGATTGATGTTATAGTTTTAAAAGATCAAATATTATCGGCAAGCCTTCAAACACTAAGGCAGACGACAATGGAAGAGCCATTTCTTACGAGAGATGAACAGCTAGTCCCCAGTACAAGGACATGGCACGTAGGTCAGCTTACGCAGGAGCTGAAGAAAGTAAGCCGCTTAGCCGGTCCTATGGCCACCGTGACCAGTGCTCAATACCTTTTGCCTGTCATCTCAGTCATGGTCGCCGGCCACAACGGCAAGCTCCAGCTCTCCGGCGTCGCTCTTGCCACTTCCTTCACAAACGTCACCGGTTTTAGCATTATGGTAACTATGCTTTGACTCTCTCCTATTCAATTCAAGAATCCAGTTGAATGTGAGATCTTGAAAACGGTTTTTGCGCAGTATGGATTAGCCGGTGCTTTAGAAACTCTTTGTGGCCAAGCTTATGGAGCCAAAGAATACAAGAAACTCGGAACCTACACATACTCTGCAATCGCCTCCAATATCCCAATCTGTTTCCTCATATCAACTCTTTGGTTTTACATCGACAAGCTCTTGATCTCTCTTGGACAAGACCCTGAAATCTCTAGAGTCGCTGGCTCCTACGCCTTTTGGCTTATACCAGGTTTGTTCGGACAAGCTATTGTGATACCACTAACTCGGTTTCTGCTGACACAAGGGTTGGTTCTTCCTCTTCTCTACTGTGCCGTAACCACCCTTTTGTACCACATCTCCGTTTGCTGGATTTTGGTTTTCGCATTTGGTCTTGGAAGCAATGGAGCCGCTTTGGCTATTAGCATGTCTTTCTGGTTTTACGCTGTGATACTGGCATGCTATGTGAGATTCTCCACCTCTTGTGAAAGGACTCGAGGCTTTGTATCCGATGATTTCGTTTCCTGTGTCAAACAGTTCTTCCATTTCGGAATCCCATCAGCAGCAATGTTGTGGTAAGTCAATTCAAGTTTCTTGTTGTTCCGAGTGTTTACACTAATGCTTCCTCTTATCTCACTTGCAAATTTTTCATCTTTCTTTTATAGCCTAGAATGGTGGCTATTTGAGCTACTCATACTCTGCTCAGGACTACTCCCAAACCCGAAACTTGAGACCTCTGTTCTTTCAATATGGTAACTAAAGTACACACACACTTCTGTCTTTTCTCTTTATTGACAGACTATTTACTAATCCTATTCTTTTCATGTCACGATGTCAGCCTTACAACAGAAACTCTGCACTATGTAATATCAGCTGGAGTTGCAGCGGCTGTGAGGTATGATCTCAAACTCCTAATGCAAAACATCTTCAACATCCTTCCTCAACATCAGTCATTGATTGGTATCTTGCAGCACACGCGTTTCAAACAACTTGGGAGCTGGGAGTCCTCAACTTGCTAGGGTATCAATATTGACAGGGCTTTGTCTCTGGCTAATAGAGTCAGTTTTCTTCAGCACACTTCTCTTCACCTGCAGGAATATCATAGGCTACGCATTTAGCAACAGCAAAGAAGTCGTGGACTATGTCGCAGACATATCTCCTCTGCTCTGTCTTTCCTTCATCCTTGATGGATTTACTGCAGTTCTTAATGGTGTTGCTAGGGGAAGTGGGTGGCAACACATTGGAGCTTGGAACAACGTGGTGTCTTATTATCTCGTTGGAGCTCCAGTTGGACTTTACTTAGCTTTCAGTCGTGGGTTCAACGGAAAAGGATTGTGGTGCGGTGTTGTGGTTGGATCCACCGTACAAGCCATTATACTGGCTATAGTCACAGCTTCCATGAACTGGAAGGAACAGGTTAGTCCTTCGAATAGAAGATTATCCATTTCGGCTTTATACATTTGTACATTCTATTTTGATTTATATGTTCTGAAGTAATTGGAATCTATGATTTTCAGGCTGAGAAAGCGAGGAAGAGAATAGTCTCAACTGAAAATGGATTGGCATAGACAACGGGTGTTTCTTAATTAATCCATTTTTGTTTTCTTCAATTTTGATGTACAAATGTAACACTTCCATAATCAATAAATGAACCTCATTCGTTCAAACTAGTATTATATATGAATATTGGTTTCTCATTTGAAAACTTATTCGATGAGGTCCTCAAAAAATGAGATATCCAAATAGTATATATATAACTTTTTGTTATACTAATTTTTGAGAATTCTGGTCAGAATGCTTCAATGATCAGTTACTTTCTTACTAATTCCCATTTATATAGAAAATGAGATTTAGTAAAATAATAAAAATTAGGATTAGTAAAATAACAGAAAATGAGAATGAGTAAAGTACTATTTTACTAGGTATGCCATTTACTAAAATAGCTAAAGTAATATGTACAATATCCAAACTTGATATGGTCTCAGAGCACAAATACTAACTATAACACTACTGAATCTCGCAAAATAAGCTATCCTTAATTGTGAGGATTGACCATTGACATATGATTCTTTAGAGCCCAATAGTTTGGTGTAGAACAAGTAGAAGAATAATTGGGCCTTTGGATTATTGAGGCCCAAGATGGACTGATGTTGCAAGACCAAACCTAGAAAACCCCAGCTTCTTCTTTTTAGTTTTGTTCCCTTTGTTCCCTGCAAAGAGACAAGTAACATCTATGTAAAACTTTGGTTTTTAGTGAATTTTGAGGACAGTAGTTCCCTCACGAGGATGTACTCGTAATCATTTGGAAAATATGATGTTGAAAAGCTTGATGGAAAAAGTGATTTTGGGTTGTGGAAGTGCAAAATGATGTGTCAGCTGGAAATTCACGATTTAGCTAAATACATAACTGAAGGAGAGACATCAACTAACAACAAAGGAAAAGGAAAAGAAGGAGAGGAAAGTGAGTCGGATCCTATAGCCAAGGATAACGAGAAAAGGTGCAAGAATCTTATATGCATGTGTGACAGTATCTTATAGTCAGAAAGATCATGAAAGCACCTACAACTCTTGCTGTATGGAAAGCTCTAGAGAGAGAGACTACCGAACCAAAACACATCCAAATAGAATTTATCTAAAGAAAATGTTTGCCTGTTTTAGGATGGAGGAACTAAAGAGCATCGAAGAAAACTTGAATGAGTTTCTCAAGCTGGTAGTGTAAGAATTATTTTGGGGTAACAAATTGATCATTGTCATGAACCGTTTGGTTAATGGACTCAATATAGACCGATCCATATAGAGGTTATTAACATAACCGGTCCTTAGTATAATTAGATGTTTTCCTTTATAGACAAGGAATAGGTTTATGGAATATTTCCTTTTCTTTGTATGGGTAGTAAAAGGATAATTACTTTTTCTCTACCTGGTGTAACCACTATATAAAGAGACCATTGGTCCTCATAATAATACACATAGAACATTCAGTTCACAACACGTTATCAGCACGAAAGCTCCTAAACCCTAAAACCCTAGAGACCCTGAGTAGCCGCCGAAACTTTAAAGAGTCATATCTTTCAAACCGTGAGGAACCAGAAGGCGATCTAGATATCAAATCGAAGCCCTCGACGAGACGAATCTGCCGGTGAAAACCGCTTGTCGATCCGACATCGGCCGCGCTCTCACAAACGCATACAGTGCACGACGACCCACCAAATAAACCAAGGAGATCCGATTTCAGCTTGTGTTTTCCGAGGTCATTAGCTCCCGGTTCATTCCAATTCAAATCTAAAAGAAAGAAAAAGGTAAAACCCTAAACTAAGAACAAAGCGAAACCGAATTGGACATTAATGAACTTGAACCCTAAAATCGGTTGCTCCCATGAACTTGCTTGATCTTATTAAAACCTTGAAACCGAACATTGACCTAAGCTATATCATGAGTTTAAAATCGTTGTTTTGATAAACTTGTTTGATCTTATATTCAAACCACCTTGAAATCGGACTTAAGCTTATGAAACCCTAAAATCGGATTGTTTGAATATTGCCTTGCTTGTTGCTGAATCGATTTGTGATCTTGATTGCATGTTTAAATTAGTTCATTAGCTTGCTTATTTACCTGTTTAAAATCGCATGAGAACTTGCTTGCATCAATCACTTAAATCGAATTTGGACTAGCATAGAAATCGCATGTATCATTGATTGAAATCGGATTGTGTGAGTTAGGTTGTTAGAATCGATTTGTGCATGCTTGTTTTGGCCATAGTTGAAATCGTGAAACCCTAGAGAAAAAGCTAGGTTGAAATCGATCCTAAACCTAATCCTAATCCAAATAGGAAAACCTTAATCCCTTCCTTTTAGTAAAAAGGAAAGTGTTAAGTATATCCTTTTCCCCTTTTGTTTAATTTCCTTTATTGGTTTATCCCTTTAATAAATTGCCTTATGATTAATTTTGCAAAAAGGGAAATTGATTAATATTGCTAATAGCATAATAGAAAATCGGTTGCATGATTTAATTAATTGATTTGCATAATTGATTGAAACCATGAAGTATTAAAATCGGACATGCTATATGCATATATATATAAACGGCCATTACCACTAAGGTCCGGATTTATTAAAGCCCCTAACTGAAAATCGTTAAAACGTTTTTCAGATGGCTGACGTCAACTTTGATGCATATGAAAGAATGGCCAAAGTTAACAACTTTGAATACCCGGTCCTAGATCTCTCAGGAGACGAATTTATGGAATGGTCATTGAGCACGAGACTTACTCTACAAGACAGAGGACTCGAAAGATGCATCTACAAAGATAATAATGAACCTGAAAGCCAAAAGCAAAGAGCCATAAACATTATGCGCCGTCATCTCACTGAGGATCTAAGAGATCAGTATGAAGATACTAAAGATCCAGTTGACCTCTGGACAAAGCTTGGTGAAAGATTCTCAATGAAATTATGGCTGACCTCCATGGATGGATGGAGTAGACTCAGCTTCCAGGACTATGAATCCGTGGATAAGTACAATTGTACTCTACTGAGAATCGTACATGGCTTTATGCTATGTGGCGAAGTGATAACACACATAGATCTTTTAAATAAGACTATATCTACATTCCATCCGAGACAGATAGTGTTATCACGAAAGGCCGAAACTTTCACCAACTATAACGATCTACTATATTACCTCCTTGGTCCATAAAGGACAAAAGAAATTATCAGTAAAGCTGATGACTTCATAAAGAGGCGTAAAGAGATGACAGAACCTCAAACGTGCAATGAGGAAGAATGCTCAGACTGTGAGGGCAGTTCATACGTTGACTAGAAAAATAATTTAGTTTCCGATTTTATACTTTCATGTTGCTTTCTTGTTTTGATTTGCTTTGGATTCATGTCTTTGGATTTCTATCTATGATTTAATAAAAATTTTAAGGCTTTAAGACATGATTCTTGTTTTATGAAGTATGGACGTATTCCTTGTGGATAGTGGGTCAAGTCATACGATCTTGAAAGATGAAAGATACTTCATAGACCTTAAACTAAGAAAGGCAATCGTAGAGACTATAGCAGGACAGGCCAGTCTTATAAAAGGCCACGGCCAGGCCGCCGTTCTAATGCCTAAAGGCACACATCTCGAAATTCCAGATGCATTGTTTTCCCCAGACTCAAATCGTAACTTATTGAGCTTTAAAGACATTCGTTTGAATGGTTATCATGTGGAAACAATGGGCAAAGGGAAGAAAGAATTTCTCCAAATAACAAAAATCGCCAACGGCAATAAGAAGGTCCACGAGACCATACCTGCTATAGCTACGGGCGTGTACTGTACTAAGTTCAGTATGATAGAGGCCAATGCCACCGTAAACAAAGCCCTTACGGATATGTTCACTCTATGGCACGACCTTCTGGGACATCCCGGGTCGGGAATGATGCGGAAATTGATCCTCAACACGAATGGCCACGCCTTGAAAGAAAGGAAAGTGATCCCTATGAGTCTCACTTGTGCCTCGTGTTCGCAAGGAAAACTGATTGTAAGACCATCACCAGTAAAGGTGACTAAAACGACGATAAACTTTCTGGAAAGGATTCAAGGAGACATATGCGGACCAATCCACCCACCTTGTGGGACATTCCGATATTTTATGGTCCTCATTGACGCATCTACACGATGGTCACATGTATGCTTATTGTCATCACGGAATATGGCATTTGCAAGACTCCTTGCCCAGATAATCCGCCTAAGAGCGCACTTTCCAGACTTTCCGTTAAAGTCCATCCGTATGGACAACGCGGGAGAGTTTACGTCTAGAGCGTTTGATGACTACTGTATGTCCATGGGGGTAAGTGTTGAGCACTCCGTGGCACATGTACATACACAGAACGGCTTAGCCGAGTCTCTCATCAAACGAATCCAGCTGATTGCTAGACCATTACTCATGAGGTCAAAGCTTCCAGTTTCAGCCTGGGGACACGCTGTCTTACACACTGCAGACCTAATCCGTATCAGGCCATCTAGTGACCACAGGTTTTCCCCAATGCAATTACTAACGGGTCAAGAGCCAAACATATCCCATCTTAAGACATTTGGATGTTCAGTCTATGTGCCTATTGCTCCACCACAGAGAACTAAGATGGGACCTCAAAGGAGGATGGGGATATACGTTGGATATGATTCACCCACGATCATAAGTATCTTGAGCCAACTACCGGTGATTTATTTAAGGCCAGATACGCGGATTGTCATTTCGATGAGTCCGTTTATCCAACTATAGGTAGAGAAAACCGGCTGACAAAAGAACTCTCATGGAATCAAACATCCATAAATTGGCAAGATCCTCGAACCCAAGAAAGTGACTTGGAAGTTCAAAAGATTATACATATGCAAAAGCTAGCTATACAATTGCCAGATTCCTTTGCTGACCCGCAGAGAGTTACTAAGTCGTGTATGTTCCAGCCGTGAACGCACCAATACGCATTGATGTCCAAAGTGGACCGCAAGTGGCTACAGAGTCTAAACCGCGAGTAAAGCGTGGAAGACCAATTGGTTCCAAAGATAAGACTCCTCGGAAATTAAGAAAAGGTGCTGATATTCAGGCGAGGAGATAACTAATGGACCGGACACTTATGAGCCTAAGGAGCCGCCAAATGATGCTCGGGACGCCGAGCCTCATGGTCCTGAAGTTCCAGATAACAATGAGATCTCAATAAATTATGTTATGTCCGGAATCCAATGGAACAGAAAAGATATCGACGTCGATGATATATTTGCATGCAACGTAGCACTTGAGATTATGAATGAGGATCTAGAACCCACGTCAATAGATGAGTGCACTCAACGATCTGATTGGGCTAAATGGAAAGAAGCCATAAACGTGGAGTTAAACTCTTTAAAGAAGAGAGAGGTTTTTGGTCCCATTATTCGGACACCTCGTGATATAATACCAGTTGGACATAAATGGGTCTTTGTAAGAAAGAGAAACGAACAAGGAGAGATTGTTCGACACAAGCACGGCTTGTGGCACAAGGATTCTCTCAAAGACCTGGAATCGATTATGAGGAGACATACTCCCCTGTGGTGGATGCAACGACATTCCGATTCCTTATAAGTTTGGCCATAAGAGAAAAGTTAGATATGCGGTTAATGGATGTTGTCACCGCATACTTATATGGCCACTGGATAATGAAATCTATATGAGATTGCCAGAGGGTATTGAGCTCAAAGATAAGAAAAGTTCTCGAGAAGAACACTGCATTAGGCTAACCAATCCCTATACGGACTGAAACAAAGTGGGCGCATGTGGTACAATCGTTTAAGCGATTACCTAATGAAATCCGGTTATAAGAATGATCCCATCAGTCCGTGTATCTTTATAAAGAAGTTTGCAAACGGTGGATTTGTGATTATAGCAGTTTACGTGGATGATTTGAACATCCTCGGCACCTCTGGAGAAATCACCCAAACAGTTGATTTGTTAAAGGCCGAATTTGAAATGAAAGACTTAGGAAAGACTAAGTTCTGTTTGGGAATACAGCTTGAGTACGTCAAAGACGGAATCCTTGTGCATCAAATGGCTTATACTAAAAAAGTACTCAAGAGATTTAATATGGACACAGCTCACCCATTGAGTAGCCCAATGGTCGTAAGAAGCATAAGCCCGGACACAGATCCGTTTGGTCCAATAAGAAAGGATGAAGAAGTCCTTGGTCCCGAAATGCCATATCTAAGTGCCATAGGAGTGTTACTATACTTGGCTAGTCACACTAGACCAGATATTTGTTTTGCCGTGAACCTCCTATCAAGATTTATTTCTTGTCCAACCCAAAGGCACTGGAACGGGATTAAACATTTACTTCATTACCTTCAAGGAACGAAAGATATGGGTTTATTTTACACTAACCATAACGACAAAGGTTTAGTTGGTTTTGCTGATGCAGGTTATCTATCGGATCCACACAATGGACGATCTCAGACAGGATATGTGTTCACTCACGGAGGAACCGCAATTTCATGGCGATCCATGAAGCAGACACTCACGGCCACATCATCAAATCACGCAGAGATTTTGGCGATTCATGAAGCCAGCCGTGAATGTGTTTGGTTGAGATCGATGACTCAGCACATAAGACGAGATTGTGGGATGACAGATGGAAAGGACGAACCGACCGTACTTCATGAGGACAATGCTGCGTGCATAGCTCAACTGAAGGATGGATACATCAAGGGAGACCGGACGAAGCACATTCTGCCAAAATTCTTTTTCACTCACGATCTCCAGAAGGCTGGAGAAATACAAGTGCTTCAAGTCCGTTCAACCGACAACTCAGCTGACTTGTTCACAAAGTCGCTCCCAACTTCCACGCTCAAGAAGCTGGTGTATCAGGGGGAGTAATACGTGCTGTACTCTTTCCTCACTAAGGTTTTGTCCCACTGGGTTTTTCTTTAGTGAGGTTTTAATGAGGCAGCATCCCCAAGCGTATTACAAAGATCCTTGGTTGCATCGGGATTCAGTCATTTCGTCCAAGGGGGAGTGTTATGAACCGTTTGGTTAATGGACTCAATATAGACCGATCCATATAGAGGTTATTAACATAACCGGTCCTTAGTATAATTAGATGTTTTCCTTTATAGACAAGGAATAGGTTTATGGAATATTTCCTTTTCTTTGTATGGGTAGTAAAAGGATAATTACTTTTTCTCTACCTGGTGTAACCACTATATAAAGAGACCATTGGTCCTCATAATAATACACATAGAACATTCAGTTCACAACAATCATACATGTGTGAGTGCCGGTCCGAGGTCATACGGCGCCTAAAGCAAAAAAAAAATGATGCCCCTTAATAGTAATTAAAAAAATTGCATTTCCTTTTAATATATAATCAAAACGATATAAAGTATTTTTTACTTTAAAATAATGATTACTAATTTAGTATAACCATTTTGAATTCATGTATACGAAAATCAATTCTAAAAACAATCTATAAAATGACAATCATAAAATTCTAACAAAATATTAAAAACAAACAAATGGAACATAAGATAATTAACAAAAAAGCTTACATGAGGAAGAAAACAAAAATAACAAAGATCAGCATTGTATATGAATCAAACAGTGAGTTTAGTAAAGATTGACTGTGAAAAAATAAATGTAAAAGAAAAGAAGATGAATAGTTATCATGGACAAAAAATAATAATAATGTTTTTTAATTGAATTGTTTATCATATCATTTAATATAAAATATAAAGGAAAACTACAATCATTACAAAAGTTGGAGTAAAAACATGGAAGGGGAATCGAACTCATTCCATTGGGCATGTTTGACAAACTCAAACCACTACACTAAGGGGGTGTATTCAACTAAGGATTTGAGGTGATTTGTTTTAAAATCATAAATCCACTGTTATTCAACCATGAATTTTAAAAACCATTTAAAAATCCAGTGTTATTGAACTTGTGATTTTAAAATGTATCCTCAAATCCAATGTTATTGAAAATATTTTAAGTGATGAATTTCAGGAGATTTGCTAGGATTTGAAAGTGTTTTGGTGCAATTGCTTAGTTAAAAATATTAAAATCCAAATTCCATGGTTTTAGATGGGATTGTAGAGTTTTTTGATTAAAATCATTTCAACTTTCCTAATTCACCCAAAATCATCTCAAAACTCAAATCATCTCAAATCTCTTTAAATACAAGATTGAATACACCCCCCTAAGTGTATTTAATTGTCTTTTTGGTTCCCCTTAAATATATATAAAATTTGGTGCCTAAAGTCCATGCTTCCCGGGCTTGAACCCAGGGCCGGCCCTGTGTGACCCACTGGATCACATATGTATTATGAAAATGTGATAGATTTTATGAGCTCAAATTGTCACTATATATCAGGGTATAAACAATCACATCCATTGACTATAAAACATAGGATCATAGCGGTCTTCGTTATATTAAAAATAATTAAAACTTTCATGGTCACTAAAATCAATATAGTCAAATGACATAGATCAATTATGAAAAGTATGGCATGAAAATCACATGAAAAGTGATTAATACATGTTGGTTTCCAACTGGTCCTACTATATTGAGATCATTTAACTTTATTCACAAAATAACCTGATTATGAAACAAAAACTAAAGATGATGCTTATAGAATTCGAACCCAGGTCAAATTACTCGCGGCAGCTCCTTCTAGTCTGTCTTCAATTCAACCATTCTACCACCTTAATATTCTTGCTTATGAGCTCTCAGACTTGTTCTTATATGTCTGTGAAGTAATAAAAATCGGTTTTAATCAATAAATAAATTTGATTGTATAATTTTAATATATTTTATGGATTAAATAAATCAAGATATCACCGAAGTAACCTCTCTTGAGGATATTTTTCATGAAAAAAAATTAAATGACACCAAATGATTTTTTTTGCAATTTAACCCTTCATTTACACAAAAAATGCACATCAAACCTCTAAGTCACAGTTACTCCATAATATAACCATCACGTCGTGTATATATTTTGTATAATTTGTTAAACTAACTCATTTTCATTTTCTTCTAAAAAGATAATAATATGAAAACTGATTCAAATTTTTAAACTTGTCCTTTATATACATATTACCAACTCTGCTATTGCAACAATACTTTTAAAAAGTGTGCTAGTATATTTACAACTACATCAGTCACCATAATCATTTTGCTGGAGGAGAGTCTTATGATTTGGAAAAAGAAAAAAAATGACATACCCAAAAAAGCGAAACCCAAGTTAGTCCACACGGATTACAGACCGAGTCATATCAAATTCAATTCAGATTCGGACAATATTGATTCATTGCATCACTCTTATCATTAATCATCTACCATCTCAACCATGATGAGGATCTAGGTTGTAAAATGTTATCTGAATTTTGGTCATCAAATTTTAAATATAACCCATAACTTTATCTTTCTCATTTCAATGATACATATTTTGGATCTCCATCATCCTCGAAACCGTCTCCACCACTACCACCAAAGCCACAAAATCGAAATTTCTTGAATCTTTTTGTTTACACTCCATTAGATATTGCGAGTTATGATCGATTTACATTCTTAAATATATATGTTGGTATTTTTATTAAACTGTTGGCACAGTTGATAATATTAATATATAGTAGGTATATAAATATATATACAGGTTCAAGTTTTCTTTTTATGTAATCAAGTAAAAGCTTAGGACATCTATTTTATAGGCGCATCTGTTTTATAAATATTTATATATATGTGTAAATGTTAAAAATGAAGTTTATAGGTTTTTTTAAAGTAAGAATTATATGAGTTGGGTTTTTTTAGTTAGAAAATTTGTTAAGGAACTTTTCAATAATTTTTAAATTTTATTTTGGAAAAAATGTTGGGGAACTTTGAAAAATGGAAGAATGTTATCAGAACACAAATTAAAAGTTGTTTATCGCATATTGTTGACTATTTCGGCATCAGTCACCATAGCTGAAAGTTTTACAAAGTTAAACTGATAAACAAAATTATTTTTTTATGAAATTTGATTATCTTATGAATGATGTATTTTTTTCATAATTATCATTTTGTGTCAATTCATAAAAAATCATAATTTTTTAATTCGCTTACAGTGATCCAAAACGTCGTACCGACAATGTCTATGTGTATAATATATTATATAGAATTTTATTTCATATATCGGATTTTCCGACCACTAGTATTCAGCTATTTATACTTTCAAACACGTCAAAACTAAATTTGCTACTCTTTTACTTTGGCAGCACGTTTGTGACTGTCTAGTTGTTTAGCGACTCAGTCGTTGCCTCATTGGCAAGAAACGTGATCTCCAAGTGTATTATATAATATATATTTTCATGCATTTTCTAACAATAGTATTATTCACGCATGAAGATAACAAAATTTTGCATTATTTAGAGTTTTATTATTGTGTCATGTGCGTTTTTAACATATTCTAAATACAATAAAATAATAATAAATTAATAATATCAAGATTATAACATTTTATTAATTTTTAAAAAATTACTTTTAGATTAATATTTTTTAAACTATATTTAAAATACACATATTTTCATATGATGATATGAAAGTTTCACACCCGGATCCTAGTGGAAAATTTTAAATGCTTTTTACTCGATCTAAGACTAAAAGTCATGTAAATATAATACTATACTCCCACGATTTACAGAAAGAAAATTCGTTATTGACATTGACATTGGTTTCTTGTTTCTATAAAGTTTCCTGATTGTCTTGCAATCAAAGGCAAAGCCTCTTAACACTTGGAAAACGACAATGGAAGAGACACTTATTCATAGAGACGAGGAGATAGTCCCCGGTAAAACGACATGGCAAAAGGTTCAGTTCACCGTCGAGCTGAAGAAAGTGAGCCGCTTAGCCGCTCCCATGGCCACCGTGACCATTGCTCAATACCTATTGCCAGTCATCTCAGTCATGGTCGCCGGCCACAATGGCGAGCTTCAGCTCTCCGGCGTCGCTCTTGCCACCTCCTTCACAAACGTCACCGGTTTCAGTATTATGGTAATAACTATGCCAAGATTCTCATCTCCTCTTGAATTCAAGAATCCAAATGATTCTCAAATCTTGAAAACTCTTTGTGCAGTATGGATTAGCGGGTGCTTTGGAAACTCTTTGTGGACAAGCTTTTGGAGCCAAACAATACGAGAAAATAGGAACTTACACATACTCTGCAATAGCCTCCAACATCCCAATTTGTATTCTCATATCAATTATTTGGATTTACATGGAAAAGCTTTTGGTCTCTCTTGGACAAGACCCTGACATCTCTAGAGTCGCTGGCTCGTACGCCTTTTGGCTCATACCAACTTTGTTCGGCCATGCTATTGTCATACCACTGACTCGGTATTTGCAGACACAAGGACTGGTTCTTCCTCTGCTCTACACCATAGTGACCATTCTTTTGTTCCACATCCCGATTTGCTGGACTTTCGTTTCCGTGTTTGGTTTTGGAAGCAATGGAGCTGCTTTGGCTATCAGTGTGTCTTTCATGTTTTATGCGTTGATACTCGCGTGCTATGTGAGATTCTCCACCTCTTGTGAGAAGACTCGAGGTTTTGTATCCAATGACTTTGTGTCTTGTGTGAAACAATTCTTCCATTACGGAGTCCCATCAGCAGCAATGTTGTGGTAAGTCAATTCAAGTTTCTTGTTGGTCCGGGTACATATACTAATGCTTCCACTTATCTCACTTGCAAATTTTTCATCTTTATAGCCTAGAATGGTGGCTATTTGAGCTACTCATACTTTGCTCAGGTCTTCTGCCTAATCCAAAACTTGAGACCTCTGTTCTTTCGATATGGTAAGTAATTATCATAAAGAAAGACTTTTTCTTCTTCTCATATTTTGTTTTTCTCTTAATTAAAAAGTTTTAATCCGATTTTTTTTTCAGTCTTACAACAGCCACTTTGCATTATGTGATTCCAGCTGGAGTCGCGGCGGCTGTGAGGTATGATTCACTTCATAAACCATAGATAATTTAACAATTCTTTTCCTAAATAAATTAACGATTTCTTTTCCTCAACATTTATGATTGGTTTCTTGCAGCACACGTGTGTCAAACAACTTGGGAGCTGGGAACCCTCAAGTTGCTAGGGTTTCAATATTGGCCGGGCTATGTCTCTGGCTGGTAGAGTCAGTTTTCTTCAGCACGCTTCTCTTCACCTGCCAGAATATCGTAGGCTACGCATTCAGCAACAGCAAAGAAGTCGTGGACTATGTCGCAGACCTATCTCCTTTGCTCTGTCTTTCCTTCATCCTTGATGGATTCACTGCAGTTCTTAATGGTGTTGCTAGGGGAAGTGGGTGGCAACACATTGGAGCTTGGAACAACGTGGTGTCTTATTATCTCGTTGGAGCTCCGGTTGGACTTTACTTAGCTTTCAGTCGTGAGTTCAACGGAAAAGGACTGTGGTGCGGTGTTGTGGTTGGATCCGCTGTACAAGCAACTATACTTGCTATAGTCACAGCTTCCGTGAACTGGAAGGAACAGGTTAGTACTTAGAATAGAAGATTACATTTTTATATTCTGTTTTGTTTTTATATGTTCTGAAGTAATTGGAATCTATGATTTGCAGGCTGAGAAAGCGAGGAAGAGAATATACTCAACTGAAAGTGGATTGGCATAGACAAAGGGTGTTTCTTGATTAGTCCATTTTTGTTTTCTTCAATTTTGATATACAAATGTAACAGTTCCACAATCAATAAATGAACTAAAATTAGACCTCATTGGTTCCAAACTATTATGAATATTAGTTAGAAATAGAATTGTTGGTTTCTCACTTGAAAATTTATTGGATGAGTGGAGATATCCAAATTAGTATTTAACTAACTTTTTTATGTCACTAATTTTTGAGAATTCTTGTGAGATATTCTCAATGAGGATTCTATAATGATCAATTCTTTTGTTACTAGTTCTCATTTATATAGAAAGTGTGGTATCTTCATCTTGTGGTATCCAAACTTGATATGGTTTAAGAGTATAAATACCAACTATGGCACTTCTCAATCTCGCAAAATAAGTTATTCTTAAGTGAGTCCCTTACTTAAGTTCGTAGTCGCAAGAGGTTCTGCTTCTTCAGTTTCATCTTTATTAATCTCTAATTATGGTTGCCCAAAAAAATAAAATTTCCCCAAACAAGCTTGGGTTTGTCGATGGTGCGATTCCTACATATGTTGATGATCATTGCGATTCAGTTTTTGGTCTAGATGTAATGAGATCGTTGCAACTTGTTTTATATATTATGCAAATATATAGGCGAGAGAGTGTTGTTTAGTTAGAGATCCCATTAGCCACACAACCATCGTTCAAAGCATTTGGTTTTGCAAAATGTTTTTTCATGGTACTATGCTACTATAGCTAGGGCTTAAGCTTCCCTCTGTGGCTTTCTTAAAGCTCATATCCAACTCTGTTTATAGTATGATACTGTCCGTTTTGGGTCCAACTGGCAAAGCACACACAGATTTGTTTTTGGGTTTCTTCCCAAAATGCCTCATACTAATCAAAGTTGGACACTACTTATATATTAGATAATTTTTGTCTAAACTTCCGATGTGGAAGTTGGATTTTATTCCAACAATCTGTCCTTCAAACCAAGGACCACATAAACCCTTGGACACCAACCTCCTGGAGAAACTTGACAGCATCTTGTACCACCGTACTCTCTAACGGAATTCTTCACCTATCTTTTGGGAATATTTCGACACAAATCTCTGGCACCTTTAATCACAAGGTCACTTTGAGGAACTTCCTCCCACAACTAACATACAAACCCAACCTACTTCTCTAGGTCCACCTTTTCCATAACGTGGCTCTGATACCAATGTGTGGTTTTTTTTTAAAGTCCATATTTAACTCTGTCCATAGTATGATATTGTCCGCTTTATTCTTAAATGGTAAAGCTCGCAAGGATTTGTTTTTGGATTCCTTCTCAAAAGGTCTCATACTAATCAGAGTTGGACACTATTATATATTAGATACTTTCTGTCTAAACTTCCGATGTGGGACTTGGATTGTATACCAACATTCTCCCCTTCAAGCCAAGAATCATACACACCCTTGACCTCGAACCTCCTGCAAAACTTGGCACCATCTTTTACTGTCGTACTCATTAACGTTGAACACATGAGAGTTTTCGGTTGTCTAGCTCACACAAAATTTGATTCCACTCACCTTAAAAAGCTTGACGATCCATCTCAGACTCTGATTCATCTTGGCATAGAACCGGGTTCAAAGGATTACAGACTCTACAATCCAACTACAAGGAAAATCATTCCAAGTAGTGATGTGATTTTTAATGGAAAAGCTTGTTGGAATTGGAAGGGAGCTAAATAAGGAGAGCAAGGTGAACCTGGTATATTTCGATTAACTTGGGGAAAAGCTACAGATGATGGACAAGGTCCATTCGTAGTCAGCAATACTCAAGCCGTGAGTGATTCTGAAATCGAAACAGAGCAAAACCAAGATGATGAGATCGAAGAAGAAGCTGGAATTGATACCAACGATCAAACAGCTCAAGCTCATGAGCTGTATGCAACTACGACGATCAACACGCCAAATGTGTGGTTTTTTTAAAAGCTCATGTCCAACTCTTTCCATAGTATGATATTGTTTGCTTTGGGTTCAACTGGCAAAGCCCGCACAGATTTGTTTTTTGGTTTCTTCCCAAAAACCTCAAATTAATTAAAGTTGGACACTACTTATATATTTGATATTTTATGTCTAAACTTCTGATATGGGATATGAGTTATATCTCAACACCTTTCCCTTATCATGGAGAGAAATTATTCACAATGACATAGATGTGGAGAGATAAAGAGCAGCCTCTCACACTTGGAAATAATCCCTTTACATGCCACCTGAAGAGGTTAAACATGTGCTTAGGATTTAGGAAGTTATGATTATGAATTAGATTTTGTGAGTAAAGATTAATGAGTGTCAACAAAGTTTATGATGTTGGTTAATATTTTTCGATTTATAGGATAATTATGACAGGTGGATCTCGAAAAATTATTTGTATGAGACATAAATAAAATAATATTAAAAATAAACATAACAAAAGAAAAATCACACTTATAATCTAATTGAAACTTTAGTAAATTAAGTTAATTATATGATTAGATATACGTAGGGTGTCAAAATGAGTCAAATGGGTCAACCCAATCCATAACCCAAATGGCTTGAACCTTAATGGGTCATGGGTCAACCCAACCTATTTAATAAATGAGTTGGATTCACTCATGACCCATTAAAGTAGATGGGTTAGATGAGTTGATTGTTGACCCATTAACCCATCATCCATTTTTTTTCTTCAAATTATTAGAATTTTAAAACGTAACAATACAAAACTTAAGAATTAATGCATAAATATGAAAATATGGAATCATGTTTTTAGCGAGAAAACACGGAATCACATTTTTAGCGGGAAAACGCGGAATCGCGGTTTATAGCGGAAAACGCATAATCGCGTTTATGGTGGAAAAACGAGGAATCATGTTTTTGGCTGGAAAACGTGGAATCGCGTTTTTGGCGGGAAAACGCGATTCCGCGTTTTTGGCGGGAAAACGCGATTCCGCGTTTTTGGCGGGAAAACGCGATTCCGCGTTTTTGGCGGGAAAACGCGATTCCGCGTTTTTGGCGGGAAAACGCGATTCCGCGTTTTTGGCGGAAAAATGTGATTCCGTGTATGTGGCAGAAAAATGCGATTCCACGTTTTAGGCATGAAAACGCGATTCCGCGTTTTTGGCGTGAAAATGTGATTTTGTATTTTTGGCAGAAAAACACAGTTCCGTGTCTTTGGCGGAAAAACGCGATTCGCAGGAAAATGCGATTCCACGTTTTTGGCGGGAAAACGTAATTCTGCGTTTTTGGCGGAAAAATGTGATTCTATATTTTTAATTATAATTAAAAAATAGCATGAGAAGGAAAAGAAATTAGTAAGATCGATGGGTTGATCCAACCCAATTGACCCATTTAACTTGTTAACTCAATGAGTTGTTAACCCATTAATCTGTTAACCCATTAATTTGTTAAACCATTAACCCAGTGGATCAAAAATAAACAATTCATTTGGGTTAATAGGTCAACTTGAGTTGGGTCAACAGGTCAACCAATGTGTCTTGACCTATTTTGACACTCCTAGATATACGTAAGTCACATTTTCCACTGTGTGTTCGGAAATACGCTAGGCGCTAGTCGGGCGGCTGACCAGGGCCTAGCGAGTTAACGAAAAATCGGGGATTAATCGGGGAGTATTCTGGGACTAGTTTTTTATACAATTTAACGTATTTATATCAAATTTAACATATTTATATATAAAAACAAATTTAAAATGTTGTGCAATTGCATTTATATAAAATTTATAAATAAACCATATAAGATCAAACACGAGATGTTTAGAACAAGGATTATCATAATCTAATCTCTAAATTAAAAAACCTAAAACCTAAACAAAATCAAATTGGACATTAGTAGAGTTTTTTTTTTGTTTTTGTTGAAATGTTTAAAATAAACATTATCATAATCCAAATCTCTATATTAAAAAACCTAAACAAAATCAAATTGGACATTGTTAGGATTTTTTTTTCCTTTTTTCTGCTGAGTTTAAAAAAAAAAAAATTAAACCTACTCGGAATCTACGCGATCCAACGCGGATTCTAGGCGGTTCAATGCGGAAATTAATCGCTTTACCATAGAATGCACTGATTTGGACCAACTCGACATGGTTACTCACCGCCTAGCGCCCAGGGTAAAACATAATCGAATAGCAAAATAATGAAATAATAAAATCAGTAGGACCAAAAAGTTTATAAAATTTTTGAATGAGATTGAAATGGAAAAAAGAACTAGTATTTATCAGAAGAATTTATATATTATCTTTTTTTTGGTCATCTGATAGTATTGATAATGTCAAAGAGTAATACATTTGTGGAATACAGGGCCGACGGATAACAAGAGATCCCCATAAACTAAAACCCAAACAAGGGAAACTTAAACCCATACAAGGGTAACTCAAACCCATACAAGGGCAACATTGATTAAACATAGATTCCGGAAGGTGAGTCAAAAACAAAAAGCCTAAAAAGAAAAATGACAAGGTAACCAAAGGCCGATCAACAGAAATTCAGGAGAATGCAACCATCTTCGCAACCCGGCAAAACAGACAGTTCTAAGGAAAAATAAAGCAAAATACCACTGACCCCGTTTAAGTGATACTGAAGTAACCAAACCAGATTAACAAATGAAAACCAGATCCCGACAAAGAACCAAACCTAAAGAGAAGAGGAGCCCTTTAAACACCAAAGATAACCAACGAAAGTAAACGAGAAGCCTCTTTATAATGTTCCAAACATAAGGCCGAGCCATGGAGGATGGCAAAACGAACGAAGGAGAGTTTTATTCCGAAACAACTAAGGTACTAAAAGAGAAGAAACACTTTACCGACTTCACTTTGATGATGATGTTAATCAAACTCCAAACAAAACTCCTGAAGAAACATCAACGACACAAGCCAAAGACTATTGAAAAAATTGTCACTGTCTGAAAAGGCGATTCGAGATTAAAGACACAGCGGAAGAAAAGACCAAGTTCTTGAGATTTGGATCGAAAAGACGAAGACGGTACACCAGAGAAGAGACATTTGCGAGCATCCCACACCATCGATCTACAGATCCGGCGTCATCTTCTACACAGCAGCATGGATTCGAACGGATCTGACCCAAACAGCCACCATAAGACCCTCTTCAACAATCTAAGACCACTCAAAAGAACCCTTCACTAAACTTGAAAAAGGAAAACAAAGAGAAGCTTCAAACACGTTGACCGACGCCGTTCACAACAAATCTGAGAAGAAAAGGTTTTTTTAAGAGAGAAGTTGGAGCTTTCTCTCTCTAGCGGCGACTAATACTGATTGATGAAGAATTTATATATTATCTAAACTAGTTAAAATTTTAAAATATGCAAAATATATTAAAAATAAATTATTTTCAATTTCTATGTATTTAATACTGTAAACAGTATATATTCATTAGAATCACATTTTCACATTAAAAACATAAAGAAGTTAAATATTATTATATTCTATGCGATTCTTTAATTAAAAATACTATAACTAAAAATTCATAAATATTTTTTTCTTTTTACATAAAAATTGTTATTGACATTTAATTAAAATATTTTAAACAATAAAAAATATGTACTACAAATATAAGTAGTCATATTAAATAAGTATAAAAATTGCATACAAATCTGGAAAAAAAAAACAAATAAACTAAAACAAACAAATCTTATATGTATTGAGACATACCACATAACTTTATAAGTGTTAGGTTCATAATCTTCTTGAACAAGAGATTAAAGACAATTAAATGACATTTAAACTGAAGTGGAATGAGTCCGAATGGCTATGATATTAATAAGTACTAGACCCAGACCCGCGCGTCGGCGCGCGGGATATGATTAAATCACACACATAATTTTATGATTTTTTTTTCACTTTTGTGATATAATTAGAATTTATAAAATTATTAAAAGTAAACAATTACATAAAGTTGTGGTGTGTATTATTTTGTGAGTTTTTTTATGGCTTGATTATAAATTTAGAGAAAAAAGTAGTTTTACAAAGCAAAAAAAATTATGACTTACATCAATGTGATTGAGAGACAAGTCAAAGTTAATTTAAAAATAGAAAATTGAAGATACTAAATTACTAATGTTTATAAAAATGTTTAGCTTAATATATTCATATTTGTTAAGATATTGGACTTCAACACTAAATTATACTTACTTCAAAATAATGTTACCATTCAAAATTGTTTTAAAGAAATTTTTTCCAATAAAGAAATTTGAAAACACTATCTTTAGTGTCATAAACATACATATAATCTAATAATAAGTTAATCAGTTATTATGTCTTCAATTTACACAAATTTGGAATATTCTTTAATGCGAATTTGTTTTCTAATTTAGAAAGGAGATATAGCCAGTTTTCAGCCATTTGCCACTGTCAGAATCATTTCCTCACGCTGTCAGGTAGCATAAGGCGCCTTGCCATAGTTGGACTGCTTGCGCTCTAGTTTCGGATGAGCTTCTCCCAATTATGTCTGTACGTACGGTGGAGGTTGGTTGAAGATGATGTTACGCGGCGTTCAGAACCAGCCTTGAAGTGAATGAATTAGAAAGAAGCCCAAGTTACGGCAGCTCCGGATGAAGGGAGAATAGGGGTGATATCCAGATTGGAACTGGATTTGAACGTCTTTGGGGAGTAGAAAAGAAGATGGAGTCTCCAGGTAGAACCCCGAGGTGAGCAAAAGGCTCTGACTTCTTTCTACGCTTAGATGACCTAACGGCCGCCGCCCGACTAAACATACCAATAGTCACCAGATTCATATGGGCTACTGAGGAGTAAACGAAAGGTGCTTCAGTGACCAATGTTGGTGCCATTTCTTCTCTTGGAGGAATGGTAGTTTTGTAATCATATCTTTGTCATTTTGAACATGATGTGCTATTTTTGTAACAAAAATATGAAAATATTCCATTTTAGAGAATTGCCCATGATATAATTTATATTAATTTCATGTTTATAGTATGATTATATAAAACATCTATGGATTTATAAATATATATATATATAGTTTTAACTATATTAATATATGAATATTATAGTATGAGAAAATTCACAGGCCCATTATATATAGGTTTGAATAAAATTTCACATTTATAAAAAAATATGCTAACCCGTTAATTTATTTATTATTTTTAATGTCATAGAATCAAAACAGATTAATTAAATATTTAACCCATATTAACAGATTAATTAAATATCTTAACCCATATTATTGTTATTTAAATATTTTAATAATAGAAACTATAAAAACCCTGTAATTATATATATAAAAAATAATCTGTCTCACGTTATCATTGAATAATCTAATATATATATAGACTTAATTTTAATATTTTCATTTTATCAAGTTAAAATATATCAATCTAATTTAAGAATTTTATTTTTCAAGTTAAATGTTGAAATTTTATAAATTATATTTTATTAATATTATATTCGAATTATTTATGTATGTTTTTTTAATAATTGAAGTATGTTCAAAAGCATATTATTTATTTTGATTTTGTGATTTATAAAAATAATTGATATATTATGTTATTTACTTATATTTATTATTTGATTTAATAATTTAATATGTATGATTTTATTTTATTTTTGTTTTTAGTTAGTAAGTAAAGTGGAACCCATTATTTTATATTGTTGGATACTTATTTAATAGAGATAATGTTAATTTCCATAATCCATAATTAACTTTAATGAAATTTTACAAAATAACTTAATTCAGTGGCACTACATGTAATATAACACATGGATAAAGATATTTTTGATTTTGATTTTTGTTTTTATATTTTCTATTTTGGATAAAGATATATTTTTGTAATTTGAGAAGTGTTGCTAATTTTATTTTGAATTGACTACAATAATATAATTTATATTAATTTCATATTTATAGTATGATTATATAATCTATCTATTGATTTATATATATATAGTTTTAAATATTTTAATATATGAATATTATAGTTTGAGACCCATTATATATAGATTTGAATATAATTTCACATTTATAAAAATAAATATGCTAACCCGTTAATTTATTAGTTATTTTTAATGTCATAGAATCAAAACAGATTAATTAAATATCTTAACCCATATTATTGTTATTTAAATATTTTAATAATAGAAAATATAAAACCTGTAATTATATATATTAAAAATTAACTTGTCTCACTATATCATTGAATAATCTAATATATATATATAGACTTAGTTTTAATATTCTCATTTTATCAAGTTAAAATATATCAATCCATTTTTAAAATTTTATTTTCCAAGTTAAAAGTTTATATTTTACAAAATTATATTATATTTGAATTATTTATGTATGTTTTTATTTTTTAATAATTGAAGTATGTTCAAAAGCATATTTATTTATTTTTATTTTGTGATTTAGAAAAAGAAATGATGTGTTATATTATTTACTTATATTTATTATTTGATTTAATAATTTAATATGTATGATTTTATTTTATTTTCGTTTTTAATTAGTAAGGAAAGTGGGACCCATTATTTTATATTGTTTTGATACTTATTTAATAGATAATATTAATTTCCATAATATTAGGTAAGACCAAAAATGTTATTAGCTAATGAATAGGTCCAAACAACTTTTTTAGGTAGATGTATCCTCCCTTAATAGTATAGATGGTTAACGAAAAAAATAGTAACGCTAGTGAGTATAATATTCACATATTTTGTCGATTACTAGTAATAGTCCATATTTAAAAACAAGTCAAAACGAATTTGCTATCCTACTCTTTATCTCTTCTTCGGTGTCACGTTTATCTTGATTCCCAAGTAATTTGTCTAGTTAAGTTTATTTAGTCGATCGTTGACAAATGGAATGTGATCCCCAATTAAATTATCATGTAATTTTTTTTTCATGCATTTCAGTACAATAAATCATGGATGTATTTTTGTGTTTCAAATTGTTGTCCCGAAATCCTATTTAATAAATGGGCCTAAATGGATTAACCCATTAAAATTTTCTTAACTTTGCTTCATAAACAGACTTAAACCTGTATAATTTTACATAATAGGTCTATTTAGGTCTGCTAAATTCCGGCCCTAAATAGCATCCCTAAGACTGATGTTATAGTTTTAAAAGATCAACATTATCTGAAAATCAGAGGCAAGGCGTTCAACACTAGGAAGACAACAATGGAAGAGCCATTTCTTACGAGTGACGAACAGTTAGTCCCCAGTACAAGGACATGGCACGTAGGTCAGCTTACAGAGGAGCTGAAGAAAGTAAGCCTCTTAGCCGCTCCTATGGCCACTGTGACCAGTGCTCAATTCCTTCTGCCTGTCGTCTCAGTCATGGTCGCCGGCCACAACGGCAAGCTCCAGCTCTCCGGCGTCGCTCTTGCCACCTCTTTCACAAACGTCACCGGTTTTAGCATTATGGTAACTACACTACGACTCTCTCCTATTCAATTCAAGAATCCAGTTGAATGTGAGATCTTGAAAACGGTTTTTGCGCAGTATGGATTAGCGGGTGCTTTAGAAACTCTTTGTGGCCAAGCTTATGGAGCCAAAGAATACGAGAAACTCGGAACCTACACATACTCTGCAATCGCCTCCAATATCCCAATCTGTTTCCTCATATCAACTCTTTGGTTTTACATCGACAAGCTCTTGATCTCTCTTGGACAAGACCCTGACATCTCCAGAGTCGCTGGCTCCTACGCCTTTTGGCTTATACCAGCATTGTTCGGACAAGCTGTTGTGATACCACTTACTCGGTTTCTGCTGACACAAGGGTTGGTTCTTCCTCTTCTCTACTGTGCCGTAACCACCCTTTTGTTCCACATCTCCGTTTGCTGGACATTCGTTTCCGTGTTTAGTCTTGGAAGCAATGGAGCTGCTTTGGCTATTAGTATGTCTTTCTGGTTTTACGCTGTGCTACTCGCATGTTATGTGACATTCTCCACCTCTTGTGAAAAGACTCGCGGCTTTGTATCCGATGACTTCGTGTCTTGTGTCAAACAGTTCTTCCATTACGGAGTCCCATCAGCAGCAATGTTGTGGTACGTCAATTCAAGTTTCTTGTTGGTCCGAGTTCTTACACTAATGCCTCATCCTCTTTCATAGCCTAGAATGGTGGCTATTTGAGCTACTCATACTCTGCTCAGGACTACTCCCAAACCCAAAACTTGAGACTTCTGTTCTTTCAATATGGTAAGTACACACGTATATCTATCTTTTCTCTTTATTGACAAAGTATTAATCCTATTCTTTTCCATGTGATCACTATGTCAGTCTTACAACAGAAACTCTGCACTATGTAATATCAGCTGGAGTTGCGGCGGCTGTGAGGTATGATCTCAAACTCTTAATGCAAAACATCTTTAACCTCCTTCCTTAACATCAGTCACCGATTGGTTTCTTGCAGCACACGTGTGTCAAACAACTTGGGAGCTGGGAACCCTCAAGTTGCTAGGGTATCAATATTGGCCGGACTTTGTCTCTGGCTGATTGAGGCAGTTTTCTTCAGCACGCTTCTCTTCACCTGCAGGAATATCATAGGCTACGCATTCAGCAACAGCAAAGAAGTCGTGGACTATGTAGCAGACATATCTCCTTTGATCTGTCTCTCCTTCATCCTTGATGGATTCACTGCAGTTCTTAATGGTGTTGCTAGGGGAAGTGGTTGGCAACACATTGGAGCTTGGAACAACGTGGTGTCATATTATCTCGTTGGAACTCCGGTTGGACTTTACTTAGCTTTCAGTCGTGGGTTCAACGGAAAAGGTTTATGGTGCGGTGTTGTGGTTGGATCTGCTGTACTAGCAACTATACTTGCTATAGTCACAGCCTCCATGAACTGGAAGGAACAGGTTTGTACTTGGAATAGAAGATTAGCCATTTCAACTTTTTTCTATTAAAATGCTTTGAAGTAATTGGAATCTATAATTTGCAGGCTGAGAAGGCAAGGAAGAGAATAATCTCTAGTGAAAATGAATTAGCATAAACCAATAGTGTTTCTTTCATTTGAAGAGACTTTTCTTTTTCTTTTAATTCTGGTATACTAATGTAACAGTTTTCATATAAACAAGTGAATAAAAAACCTCATGAGTGGATTAATCATGTCGTTTTACATATCTTTCAAAGTTCCATCTCACTTACGATTTGAGATTTTCCTAACATCATTGGTTCCAAACGGGGATAATGCCCTGTGCAGCGAGGCGCTTCTCGACCCAAAACACGACGTGGTTTGCAGTTGGTTTCCTCTCGTCGACTAGAAACGGCTCCACTGTGCTTGGACCTGACCCGTACGAGGAGATTGAAAAGCCCTTTGCTCCTGTTTCAAGAGAAACAAAAAATGTTCCATTGAAGTTTGCTGTAACAAAGTATCTGAAGCAAATGGTTAAATAATTTTTACCTGTGAGGTTTCCACTGGGGAAGAAGGCCCAGAAGGAATATTGAATACCTTTCTTCAGGAAATAACCCTCCAGCTATAATCAAACAAGTTAAATTAGAAATACATCCAGGATGATGGTAAGTAATATTTCTTTCCCTTTTTAAAGGATAAACTTTTTTCCAAAAAAAACTTTTTTTCGAAAAGATGGTTTTTAAAGTTTCCTATGCATTTTTTTACTAATGATTAATGATAAAATTTTAACATTTTTTCAAAAATAGAATTTATTAAATTATTATTAATTTTAATTTATTAAACATCGCTAATCATAGAAAATAAAATATTTATAGACAAATTCTAATATATTTTTTTAATATGTGTGAATACATGATAAAATTTGTCATTTGGAAACAGATGGATTATTAGAAATTAGTTAGAATCAAGAAAACCTTATCATCTTGGAAAGATAAATCAATCTCAGAGATATCATCTTGAGCTTCAAGAATGGACTTTAAAGGAGGAATCACGTCTTCCTCCATCATTTCTCTCAGCGGTTTCACTGCCGCTGCTTTCGCAGCTGCAGGTTTTGGTTTCTTTGCTGGAACTTCCACCGTTGAGTCTTCTTTTTCTTTGTCTTTCTTCTCAGTAGCAACTACGTGAGAGAGAAACAAAAATGTCAAGTTTCATCTGTTTCCGATGGTTCCAATAAACCAAACTTTCTGTTTCACAAATTACCAGTAGAAGTGGAAGACTCTTGCACGGCACAACGCAACTGAATATCCTTTTTATTACCTGGTTGCTGCAGAAAGAGAAAAGTTAAAATCTATGGCAATTCAACAGACTCAGAGATGAGATACAAGAATCCATGGAAAGATCAATACATTACAGACCAATGTTAGAAGTGGAACCAAAGAAGAGGATGAAAGAGTTGGTGTGGGTATAGAGATACGAGAGCTGGTGGCTCCAAATGATCCTCCTGCTATTGTTGTCATCTTCAGGAAGAACCGAGAAATTTGTAACTGATCTCCTTCACCAATAAACTAGATTCGTTACACTCAGATTCTTCTCTCCATCTTCGGCTTCAAACTAAACAGTAATGTTTTTTTTTTTCTTTTTTGTGGAGCAAAGAGAAGGAAAAGAAGAGGGAATAAGACAAGACGCAAATGTGAAAAAAAGGCTGAGTCCACGATTTGCCAACCACACATAACAAAAGAGGATATAACATATTTTCATAACAGAGATAAAAAAATTTGCATCAATATTTCCAACAGTCTTTTTTTTTTTTCCATTTGAACAATACTTATATTGAAACCAATAAGTTTGTTACAAGCCATACAACAAAAATCTCAGGATAATCGACAATCAAGCTGGCTACATAGTACAAGCATTACACCTAAGCAATATCACATTCCGAAACATAAATAATAACTAGACCCGGACCCGCGCGTCGGCGCGCGGGATATGATTAATATTTTTGTAATCACACACATAATTTTATGAATTTTTTTTTCACTTTTGTGATATAATTAGAACTTATAAAATTATTAAAAGTAAACAATTACATAAAGTTGTGGTGTGTATTATTTTGTGAGTTTCTTTTATGTCTCGGTTAGAAATTTAGAGAAAGAAAATAGTTTTACAAAGCAACAAAATTATGACTTACATCAATGTGATTGAGAGACAAGTCAAAATTAATTTAAAAATAGAAAATTTAAGATACTAATATTATAAAAATGTTTAGCTTAATATATTTATATTTGTTAAGATATTGGACTTCAACACTAAATTATACTTATTTCAAAATAATGTTACCAATCAAAATTGTTTTAAAGAAACTTTTTCCAATAAAGAAATTTGAAAACACTATCTCTAGTGTCATAAACATACATATAATTTAATAAAAATATGCCATTTTGGAGAATTGCCCATCATATAATTTATATTAATTTCATATTTATAGTATGAAGTAATGTATGATTATATAATATATCAATGGATTTATATATATATATAGTTTTAACGATATTAATATATGAATATTATAGTTTGAGAAAATTCACAGGCCCATTATATATAGGTTCGAATATAATTTCACATTTATAAAAAAAATATGCTAACCCGTTAATTTATTAGTTTATTAGAATGAAAACAGATTAATTAAATATCTTAACCCATATTATTGTTATTTAAATATTTTAATAATAGAAACTATAAAAACCCTGTAATTGTATATATATAAAAAATTAACATGTCTCACTATATTATTGAATAATCTAATATATATATACTTAGTTTTAATATTTTTATTTTATCAAGTTAAAATATATCAATCTTATTTAAGAATTTTATTTTCCAAGTTAAAAGTTTATATTTTATAAATTATATTATATTAATATTATATTTGAATTATTTATGTATGATTTATTTTTTAATAATTTAAGTATGTTCAAAAGAATATTTATTTATTTTGCATTATTTTATATTGTTTGGATACTTATTTAATAGAGATAATGTTGATTTCCATAATCCATAATTACCCTTAATGAAATTTTAGAAAATAGCTAATATTCACATGTAATATAACACATGGACTAATATTCAGTGGCATTACATGTAATATAACACATGGATAAATGTTTATTTCAATTTTGTTTCCTTCTTTAATAGTATAGACTGCAATTATATATAATTTATATTAATTTAATATTTATAGTATGATTATATAATATATCTATCAATTATATATATATATAGTTTTAACTATATTAATATATGAATGTTATAGTTTGAGAAAATTGACAGACCCATTATATATAGATTTGAATATAATTTCACATTTATCAAAAAAATATGCTAACATGTTAATTTATTAGTTATTTTAATGTCATGGAATCAAAACAGATTAATTAAATATCTTAACCCATATTAATAGATTAATTAAATATCTTAACCTATATTATTGTTATTTAAATATTTTAGTAATAGAAACTATAAAAACCCTGTAATTATATATATATATACATAAATTTAATCTGTCTCACTGTATCATTGAATAATCTAATATATATAGACTTAGTTTTAATATTTTCATTTTATCAAGTTAAAATATATCAATCTAATTTAAGAATTTTATTTTCTAAGTTAAAAGTTTATATTTTATAAATTATATTTTACTAATATTATATTTGAATTATTTATGTATGTTTTTATTTTTTAATAATTGGAGTATGTTCAAAAGCATATTTATTTATTTTGATTTTGTGATTTATAAAAATAATTGATATGTTATGTTATTTACTTATATTTATTATTTGATTTAATAATTTATATATATGATTTTATTTTATTTTAGTTTTTAATTAGTAAGAAAAGTGGAACCATTATTTTATATTGTTTGGATACTTATTTAATAGAGATAATGTTAATTTCCATAATTCATAATTACCTTTAATGAATTTTTACAAAATAACTTAATTCAGTGGTATTACATGTAATATAACAGATGGATAGAGATATTTTTGATTTTGATTTTTGTTTTTATATTTTCTAGTTTGGATAAAGATATTTTTGTAAGTCATAATTTGAGAAGTGTTGCTAATTTTATTTTGAATTGTCTACAATAATATAATTTATATTAATTTCATATTTATAGTATGATTATAATCTATCTATCAATTTTATATATATATATAGTTTTAACTATTTTAATATATGAATATTATAGTTTGAGACTCATTATATATAGATTTGAATGTAATTTCACATTTATAAAAATAAATATGCTAACCCATTAATTTATTAGTTATTTTTAATGTCATAGAATCAAAACAGATTAATTAAATATCTTAACCCATATTATTGTCATTTAAATATTTTAATAATAGAAACTATAAAACCCTGTAATTATATATATTAAAAATTAACCTATCTCACTATATCATTGAATAATCTAATATATATATATATAGACTTAGTTTTAATATTTTCATTTTATCAAGTTAAAATATATCAATCTAATTTAATAATTTTATTTTCTAAGTTAAAAGTTTTTATTTTATATATTATATTATATTAATATATATTTGAATTATTTATGTATGTTTAATTTTTTAATAATTGAAGTATGTTCAAAAACATATTTATTTATTTTATTTTGTGATTTATAAATAAATGATGTGTTATATTATTTACTTATATTTATTATTTGATTTAATAATTTAATATGTATGATTTTATTTTATTTTCGTTTTTAATAAGTAAGGAAAGTGGGACCCATTATTTTATATTTTTTGGATACTTATTAAATAGATAATGTTAATTTCCATAATGTTAGGTAAGACCAAAAATGTTATTAGCTAATGAATAAGTCCAAACAACTTTTTTAGGTAGATGTATCCTCCCTTAATAGTATAGACTAGAACCGGACCCGCGCGTCGGCGTGCAGGATTATATTTTAATTAATATTGAATTTTTTCAAATTTTAAATTTACAGTACATTAAAACAAACATTAAGAGCGAGATGATATTATTTAAATTGGAATTATATGAATCTTGTCGATATTATACAGGTTTTTTATTGCTTTGTTAAAAATAGAGAGTAAAACTGTTGTTTTAAACAGGTAAGAAGTACACGGGTAAAATAAATTAAAAATTATATCAATGTAATAAAAATATAAGTTATAGTAAATATCGTATTTGAAAATGGAATATTTTGAAAAGTGAAAGTAAAATTTAGATAGTAATGTTAAGACAAGTATTCATATTTGTTAATATTCATAACATATACTGCTAATAGTATCTTTTTGCAACTTTTTTTAAAAAGAAACCCTAAATAGAATAGTATTATGTTCAACAAAGTAATTATAGAAGTCCTAAATAAAATCAAAATTTTACTTTGTTGAAAATATAAGTCTTTATTTGTAAAAACCTATTTGATAAATATATAACAAAAAAAAAAGTTTATATTGTATTCATTTGGAATAATTAGATTGGATTTGGTAAACAAAACCCATTAAGCATGCCCAATAAACATATGGGGGGGTTTAACAATTTTAATACCAAAACCCAACTAACTGAGATAGATCGATCCTTCTTCTTCTTCTTCTTCTTCTTCTTCTTCTTCTCGATCTGCATCAAATCATCTTCCATGTATGTTATGAAGCACACGCGGAATTATATTCTATTTTGTATTTAGATATATAAATTTATAAATTAACAATTTCTAAAATATAGATATCATTATAAAATTATGAGAAGACAATAATAACATTACAAATAAACATTAACACTATATTTTAAAATTGCTGTCGGAATTATAAGTATTTTACATTGGTATCAGTATCTTTTTGATGGCTTGATAAGAAATAGAGAGAAATAAAGTAGTTTAAACAAAAAGAAATAGAGAAACAGCAAGAAACTAAAAATTATATCAATGTAATTAAAATATAAGTTAGAGGAAATTTTAAATTTGAAAATTTAATATCTACATATTAATATCTTCTGAAAAAGTTATTAATATGAAGCAAAAATGAAGAAAAAAAGTTACTGCACTTACCTACCGTAGCTGAGCACTAACTTCTGAAAGAAATCCTTTGTCTAATTGTCCTTCCTTTTCCTGTTGGATTCTTTCCTGTTTAGCATATTGATAACAGTACCATGAATAAATCACATCAAGAAATCCAAAAGTAGATAACTCTTCTGCGAGATATAAAGGTTGTGTACAAAACAAATGTGTAGATGTAGAACATATCTTGGTCAAAGGAAAGTGAAGAACGACAAGTATGTATACCTTTTCCATTTGATTGATGGCTTCAGGATCTCTTGGAGGCCATGTAATTTCTTCCACTCCTTCCACAACGGGTCTTAAAATCCCTTTCAGAACATCAGTAGACGATTCTATCTTTTCCTACAGGGATATAATGAACTCTTAGTTATCCTTTGAAGTAAACACCGAAGAAGAAGAGACATGGAACCAAACTGGATATATGTAAAACAATCGAAAACAAAAGGAAGAGAAGAAAGAGAAAAACCCGAGTCTTATTCACAACGCAGTCAACGATACTCATCACCGTTGCAGCTAACTTTATATAGGTCTAAAGTTATTATGTATGACGGTGGATAAAATATAATTTGGATAGTTAATCATCTAAAAATATTTGTTATGATATTGATATGGCAAGAGTATCAACCGATATTTTCTTGTGGCATATCCGAATATAGTTAAATTATAATCCGGATTCTGATTTGGAATATTCTATATTGATGGGAAGTTTAGATTTATTGTATATAAGTTTAGATATGGCGATTTTAGATATTGATTTTCCTATAAAGATTTTGATTACAACCTATATTAGGGGGTGATTGGTTGGGCTGTAGCACTAATCTACAACCTTAAATTTTATCTACAGCCTATAAAATTACCAATCAGGCTGTATATTGATTTTTAAAGCTACAGCAAAAAATCTGTAAAAATGGCTGTAAGTACCTTATTTACTAAAGCAATATTTCTAAAGCTGTAGGAAAAAAATAAGGCTGTAGCAATTTCTTTCTTTTTTCTTGCTCTTTCTCATTTAATTTTTAAAGCTACAGCAGATACTGCTACAGCAAATATTTAATTTTTAAAGCTACAGCAGATACTGCTACAGCAAAATAATATACTGCTACAGACAAAATTTTACAGCAAATAATATACAGCTACAGTCCAACCAATCATCCACTAAAGATTTTGATTTTATTGTATTAAAGTGATATATCGTTATATTTACCCAAAAAAATGTTACCTTATATCGTTATGGAATTTCGAGTTTATTTAGGGAGAAGTGAATATTTTTAGTGTTTATAAATTTAAATGTTGTCATTTTAAATTTGGAATATTCTATATCTTTTTTAAATCTACAATTATAGCGGGCTATGGGTAGATTTTTTTCAAAGATTTTATTAATATATTTCATAGATTTTGGAATCAATATCTTTTGAAGTAGTTATTATTGATTTGAAAGATTCACTCATAGATTTTAAATAGAGATATACCGAATGTACCATTTTTAAATTGCGTAAATATCTAAAATATATCAGGATTATATTTAACTTTCATATGATCTTATACACAGCTCACAATTATATGTGGTCATCATATAAAATATAATAGGTTCTTATATAACAATATAATAGGTTAATTATAACAGTATGAAACTGTAATCTAAAACTATGAATATTATGAATCGGACATTTTAAATGCCTATAGGAATAGCATGAATATGTAATCTTATATAAGAATATCATATTTGGCAATAACAATCGAATAACACATTAAATTATAACATGTAATATAGCATGTAAAATAGTATAATAACATGTGATATAGGATATACTACGAAAGGGAATAATTCTTAATAATTGGACTTTAATTTTCCCTAATCAATCGGTTTGGTTTGATTTAATTTTGGGTAGATTAGACAAAACCAAGTTGTTGATAAATGACTAAAATACCATTAATGAGAATATAAAAAAACAAAGAAACTCAGTGGCACAAATCGTAATATAACACATGACTAAAAGTTTTTTTCCTATGGGACTCCTGTTTTAATATAGTAGATAATTCTTTGAGCCAAAGAGAAAAGTCTAAAGCCACATATGGTTGTCTTTGACCTTCACTCGTAATAGCATATTAAATATTTTAGTATATATTTTAAAATTTTTTTTATAAGATATTTTAGGATTATTTCACTAAAAGTTTGATTGGTATACAAAAATTTATAAAGTAATAGCCGTAAACAATATATGCTAGAAGTTGTATACTCTCGTTAATGTACATATTTTAACTGATTCAGAGAGTTTTGAGTAAACTTATATAAATTTATAAAAAGTATTGAATTTATATACTCATACACATTATATCTACATCTTTACTGATAATAGATATTTTTTTTACTATTTTTTATTTTTTGGTTAAAACTACTTTTTCGTATTTAATTTATTAAATTAAATATAAACATTAAATATTATTTAAAAATTAATGATACAATTTTAATTTAAAAATATAAATTTATTTTTGGCATTATTAAATAAAATAATTTTTTATATAAATAATTTAATTATAAAAATTATTTTCAATATTTAGATATTTCAAGAATTAATTATCTTCTAAAAACTTCACGGTCAAAAGCATAAAAATAAAAAAATAAGTATTTGGAGAGCACTTTCAACTTCTAAATACTTTTCTAAATATTCTATGAGGAAATAGTATAAAATGGGCTTTCTTCCAAGTAAGGGGTCATTTTGACATTTTTTTTTTTCATGAGGAGATCATCTTTTTAGGATTAAAGTGTGGAAATGGACCACTGTAGCAAATGACATTGATGATAATATTACCGGTCAAGGCCTAAAGTAAGTTTATAATAACAAGAAAACTTCAATAAATATTGAGTAAACAAAAACCGGTTAGACATAGTTTGGGAAGACAAAAGACCAGATATAAAACCTAATGAGCCCATTTGCTAAATCCATCATAGACCAACCGGACCGTTTAAACCCATTTGCTAAGTCCATCATAAGTCGAAACCATTGAATATGGGAGCTAGAATCTTCTAGGGTTCTTCATTATAACCATTAAAACCCAGGTTTTCAGCTCACACGTGGCCTTGAAAGTGGGAGAGCCCAAAGAGCCTAATGGTCCTTGTAGAACATAGACCAATCTAAATGGTTTATGTGATACTGATTAGTTACGTGGATGAGAAATGGACGAACGGTTTGGTTCAGTTTGAGATTTGTAATTTTTTTACATTAGTCAATGCAAAATCATTGTCTTTTTGTTACAAACTTGTTATTTATGCTCGTCGTTTTGTTAAAACTTGAAATTTTTCGCTTGAAGGGAAAAAAACCATGGACTACAAATTTGCACATACACCATTAGGTTACTGACATATAATATATATATTACAGTAATAAGGTTTGATCTATGAGATTAATAAACATAATTAATTAAAATAATATTATAAGCAACAAAATATTTTATTCACCTCTTTTTTTTTATCTTCTCTTTTTTTTTTTATCTTCTCTGACGATAATTCCTCCTCTCAAATCGATTTAATTTAGGAATTTAAAAGAGAACAATTATATTTGTCAAACTAATTGAAGAGTTCTTAAGAGAAATATTATTTCTTAATTGATTTTAGTGGAAAAAACCCATCAAAGTTTAGGTGAATACTGTAAGTAGAATGAACCACTCCGTGGCCCAACAAAACTCAGTCCAACACTCAAAGAAGCCCACCTCCAAGCCAATCCCTGCAACGGCTAAAAACAACATCTGAGAAAGATAATGATATCAGTCAAAAGCATCCCAAACATAATGATAAGTGTCTGTAACTTTAATAATGTGTGATAATGATGAGAGAGCTGTAGTGCACCTTACAAATTAAGAAGATGATCTTCTATATAAACGATCTTCTGTAATTGGATTCAGTGTGTGAAATAAACATGATATTTTGAGTCTTATTCCTTCAAACCTATCTTTCTCTTATTGTTTTCATTCTGCCTTCATGGTATCAGAGCCACTCGGCTCATGACGACCACTGATCCACACTCCGGCTCTCACCATTACTCAGGTGGTGACCCTCAAGCTTAATGACAAGAACTACCTTCTCTGGAAGCTTCAGTTTGAATCATTTCTTCTTAGCCAATCTCTGCTTGGTCATGTTACCGGTGACACCAAAAGACCGGCGACGACTATATCTACCCAAGTTGCAGACCAACTTACCGAAGTTCCTAACCCGAAGTTCAACAAGTGGATGCAAAAGGACCAGCTAGTTCTCGCCTGGCTCTATGGGACTCTCTCTGAATCAGCACTCAAAGCAGCTTATGGTCTCCAAACAGCTCATGAAGTTTGGGTCTCTCTTGCAAAACGGTACAACCGAGTTTCGGCTACTTGCAAGCTTGATCTCCAGCGCAAGCTTCAGACAACAAGTAAGGGTACAAAATCTCTGTCTGACTACTTAGCCGAAATGAAAACTATATGTGACCAGCTTGACTCTATTGGAGCCTCTGTTACCGAACAAGAAAAGATCTATGGGGTACTGAATGGTCTAGGACGAGAGTATGAGTCAATTTGTACTGTCATAGAGAATTCAATGGATATATACCCAGGACTTCACAAGCTGATAGGATTTGATTACAAGCTGCAAACCTATGAAACTCCAACAGAAGTCACACCTCATCAAGCTTTCTATTCAAGCAGCACTGGCTATGACAACAATCGAGGCAGAGGACAGTACCGCGGTAGCACTCGTGGCAGAGGATACTCAACTCGAGGTCGTGGTTTTCATCAGAAAATAAGCTCTGGAAGTGGTAGGAGCGGCCCTGGTAGCCGAGACACTTGCCTAATTTGTGGAAAATATGGTCATGCGGCTTTAAAATGCTTCAAACGCTTTGACCATGCCTATCAAGCTGAAGAACCACACCTCCAAGCCCTTGCTGCGATGAAAATCTCTGATGGAGTGAACCACTCCGGTGCTGAATGGTATCCCAACTCCGGTGCAACGCATCACGTCATGAGTTCTGTCCAACATCTTGAAACAGCTCAGCAGTATGAGGGACGAGAAGAAATAATGGTGACTTCCTCCCTATCACTCATATCGGTTTTATAGCCATTCCAGCGTTAACAGGTACACTGCCTCTTAATGATGTTCTTGTGTGTCCTCATATAGCCAAATCTCTGCTCTCTGTCTCAAAGTTAACCGGTGATTATCCTTGCTCAATCACGTTTGATTCTAAAACTGTGTTTATTAAGGACAAGGAAACAAATCAGCTTCTCAGCAAGGGAAGCAAAGATGAGGGCATGTACCGCCTGGATAATCTCAACTGCAGTGTCTTTTACTCATCTCGTCAACAGTCTACAAGTGATGCTACTTGGCACAGAAGGTTGGGACATCCACACCAACAAGTTCTCCAACACTTATCATCCATCAACGCTATCTCTATCAATAAAACGACTCAGTCGATGTGTGAGCCTTGTCAGTTAGGAAAAACTTGCAAGCTTCCTTTCAGTCCTTCTGTTTTTCGGTCCTCTAGAGTTCTTGAAAGAATACATTGTGATGTTTGGGGTCCAGCTCCTGTTGTCTCTGTTCAGATGTTCAAGTATTACATTGTATTCGTTGACAACTTCTCAAGATTCAGTTGGTTTTATCCTTTAAAGAAGAAGTCTGATGTTTTTGCTATATTCAAAACCTTTCAATCAATGGTAGAAACTCAATTCAAACAGAAAATAGAGATTGTACAAAGCGATGGAGGAGGAGAATTTGTCAACAAACAGTTTCTGCAACATTTTGCTGAATGTGGAATCAAACAATACCTCTCATGTCCACACACGCCCCAACAAAATGGGATAGCTGAAAGGAAACACCGTCATTTAACAGAACTGGGGATGTCAATGCTCTTTCAAGGGAAGCTTCCTCATAAACTTTGGGTAGAAGCATTCTTCACAGCAAATTTTCTCTGTAACCTTCTTCTTACATCTGTTCAGCCAACATGATCAGTCCATACGAGAAGTTAACTGGAAAAGCACCCGTGTACACTGCACTGAGAATTTTTGGCTGTGCTTGCTACCCTTACTTAAGACCGTATGCTCAAAACAAGTTTGATCCTAAGTACTTGTTGTGTGTCTTTGTTGGTTACAATGAAAAATACAGAGGATACAGATGCTATCATCCTCCCACTAGTCGCGTCTACATATGTAGACATGCTCTCTTCGATGAACAACGGTTCCCTTACTGTGACAGTTACAAGCAGTTCTTGCCTTCTGCAACAACTCCACTGCTCTCCGCGTGGTACTCAGAACAACAAGACTGCAACAAAGCTCCAGAAACTCCTGCTCCAGAAGAGTCTCTTCCCGCTCATGTAGTACCGGAACTGTTGAACCAAAGGCGTGAATACATCAAGATCACATGAGCCTATCTACCTTAACCAATAAAAGAGAAAGCTAAACAAGGTGAAAATAAGTTCAGTAAAAGTAAGAAGTAAAAGGTAAGAAGTGAAAAGTAAAAGAGGTGAAAGTAAGAAGGGAGTTACCTTGATGGATGAAGAAACTTACCTTGATCGGTTGTTAGATTGAAGAGCATGTGAACAACCGATCACACAAAGACCACCATGATGCTATCTCACTTCCATGTGCTCGATCTGCTTTCCTTGAAGCACATGCTGTACCTTTTATTTGTTTATTCTGCAAAGTACTCATTACAAATCTCGATCTAGATCACTCTCCTCTTCTTCTATATTAAGAGAGTGATCGCCCTTGTATTTGACACACTTAAGAAAATGATTACTCCTTCACTTCTCCTCTCTCGCTTAAAGCTCTCTCTCTAATATTCTTCATTATGATTCTTCACTAAAACTCATATTCCTCTCTGAATTCTCCAAGTAATACTCTATTAATTCCGCAATATTCCCTTATGGTATCAGAGCCAGGTTCTATCCTGTGTATCTAATCTCTCATCTCCTCTCAAACTCTCATCATTTCAGTTCATACAATCTCTATTCAAACCGCTCATAGCTAAAACGCTTTCTTTATCTTTGTTCTTCTGTGCTCGTGTTGTTTCTAAGAGTATATTCAAATTCTTGTTATTCGTAAACTCTAGGCTCAAACCCTTGAGAGCGCTCTTAACAAGTTTCCTGTTTTTGAATTACTAAATCGTTGGTACTTGTTATTATCCAGCGATTCAAAGAAACCTCATCCATGGAAGAAACAAAATCTACAACGAAAGCACCTCTCCATGTTACACTCAAAGGAGTGAACTATCTGCTGTGGGCAAGAACCACAAGAACTGCCTTGTGTAGCCGTCGTCTTTGGAATCATATCACAAATGAAGTTCCCAAAGAAGAGCTCACAAGAGATGGAACGATTGTTCCTTTTGAAGAGAGTGATTGGTTTCAGGAAGACCAAACGGTTCTATCCTTGCTCCAAGGCTCTCTCAACCCTGAAACTCTAGAGGCTTACTCATATTGTGAAACAGACAAAGAGTTATGGGATACACTTGAAAAAGTGTATGGAAATACCTCCAATCTCAGCCGAGTCTTTGAAGTCAAGAAAGCTATCAACGACTTGCATCAAGAAGATTTGGAGTTCACTAAACACTTTGGGAGGTTCAGATCACTATGGGCTGAGCTAGAAATGCTCAGGCCAAGCACTCTGGATCCAATGACTCTCAATGAGAGGAGAGAACAAGACAAAGTCTTCGCTTTGCTGTTTACCTTAAACCCGAATTACAACGACCTCATCAAGCACCTTCTCCGAGCTGATAAGCTCCCAAGTCTTGAAGAAGTCTGCTCCAAGATTCAAAACGAGCAAGGCTCAGTAGGACTCTTTGGAGGAAAAGGTGAACTGGTCACGGCTAATCAAGGGGAGTTAGCCACAGCCAACAAAGGTATTTACAAAAGCAAAGACAGAAAAAATATTTATTGCGAACACTGCAAGAAAGAAGGACATGTCAAGGAGAAATGCTGGATCTTGCACCCCCATCTCAAGCCTAACAAATGGAGGGATGCAAAGGCGAACTTTGCAAGTGAAGAAGCTGAGGGAAAACCGGATAGCCGAGCAAGAGGAGGATCATCCACACGCCTAAACGAAGGAGAGGGAACAGCTTTAGCTGCCTCATCTCAGTTCGTGACCAAGGCTGATCTGAATGCTCTCATCAAAGCTATTAAGGAATCCGGTAACACTCTTGGTAGATTCTTTTATGCGTTTGAGAACATTGATAAAAATCACATGCTCACAAACATTAGTCATGAAGGAAAATCTTTACATGCAAATGGTAACAAGCCCTTGATAGTAGATTCAGGCGCTTCGCATCACATGATTAGTGATAGTAATTTGATTGACAATATACAACCTGCTGAAGGACATGTTGTGATTGCAAATGGAACGAATGTTCCAGTTAAAGGAATAGGAGAATTGAACTTATTTGATCAAAAATCTAAAGCGTTCTATATGCCTAGCTTCACCTCCAACTTGCTATCTGTGAAAAGGGTGACAACAGACTTAAATTGTCTTGCTATATTCTCACCTACGGATGTGTGTTTTCAGGAAATTGAGACAAGTAAGGTGTTGGGCAAAGGATTGACTAAAGATGATCTCTATTTACTTGAGGATATAAAACCTCATTCAAATCTATCTTCTATTTCTCACGTTGCTTATGCGAATAATGTCATTTGGCATGCTAGATTGGGACATCCTCATTCTCGTGCATTGACTTTGTTATTACCTTCAGTTTCATTTCAAAATGATAAGTGTGAAGCTTGTATCCTAGGAAAACACAGCAGTATTTCCAAAGTCTTCAACTATATATCAGAATTGCTTTGATTTAGTGCACTCTGATGTTTGTACTTCTCCATGTGAATCAAGAGATCAAAACAAATACTTTGTCACATTCATTGATGAAAAATCAAAGTATACATGGATAACTCTCCTCCCATCAAAAGATAGAGTCTTTGAAGCATTTAGAAATTTTCAAAGTTATGTTACTAATCATTTCAATGCCAAGATCAAAATCTTTAGGTCAGATAACGGGGGAGAGTACATGAGCAATCCTTTTAAGGAGCATCTTGCAAGACACGGCATAACACACCAAACGAGCTGTCCGTATACACCACAGCAAAATGGGGTGGCTGAAAGGAAGAACAAACACCTAATGGAAGTGGCTCGTGCCTTGCTATTTCATCATAATGTACCAAAAAGGTTTTGGGGAGATGTGGTTTTATCAGCATGCTACTTGATTAACCGACTCCCCACTCGAAACCTTAATGATTCCTCTCCATATGAAGTCCTTAATCATGTTAAACCACCTATTGACCATTTGCGAGTCTTTGGATGTGTTTGTTTTGTCTTAATTCCAGGAGACAGAAGAAACAAGTTGGATGCTAAAAGCAGCAAAGGAATATTCATTGGATACTCCACAAGTCAGAAAGGCTACAAGTGCTATATTCCTGACACTATAAGAGTGATTGTATCACGTGATGTGAAGTTCATAGAGACAGAAGGATTTTACAAGGAGAAGAACTGGGAGAATCTCCAAGACTTGTCTCAAACATCTTCAGACCGGGCTACTAATCTGAGGACACTCTTGGATCGTCTTGGAGTAATTCTCCCTGGGCGTTCTTCAAAGTCCCAGGATACTCCACCTGACTCTATGGAAGCTACCCCGGTTGATCATGAAGGGGGCAGTGACAGTAACACGGCTACGAATGAGCCAGAACAAGAAGGAACTCATTCACCAGCTTCGGTCCAGCAAGAGGACAATGGCCATGATCAAGAGGAAGCTCCCATTATTGACGAGGAACCTGAACCAGAGCCAGCTCCTGAACCAGAGCCAGTTGTCTTGAGACGCAGCCAGCGTGTGCGGAAAGACCCATCCAACTGGATCAACACTAGAGTGTACTACAATAACAATGCTGTAGCTCATCCAACTCAAATCACCTGCTCGTTTGCACACTTTCCGAGAGAACATCAAGTCTTTATGGGAGCATTAATACAAGGAGAAGTTCCAAAGACATATGAAGAAGCCATAGAACTTGATGTATGGCGAGATGCAGTAGGAGATGAAGTGGGAGCTATGAAGAGGAACCATACGTGGGATGAGGCAACCTTACCAAAAGGAAAGAAACCGGTGAGCTCACGATGGGTCTTTACTATCAAATACAAGAGCAATGGTGATATAGAAAGACACAAGGCTAGACTTGTAGCAAGAGGTTTTACTCAAACCTATGGAGAAGACTACATGGATACTTTTGCACCAGTTGCCAAGTTGCACACGGTTAGAGTGGTTCTATCATTGGCCGTGAATAGAGATGTCAAACGGGCCGGACCGCGTCCAAATGGCCCAACCCGCTGCTGTAATGTTTTGTAAACGGGCGATGCGGTCCAGCCCGCTGCGGGCGGCGGTCCAAAATGACCAGTCCAATCCCGCCCCGCCATATATATGCGGTTAAACGGTCCGGCCCGCGGGCTATATGTATAATTTGTTTTGAAATCAAATCAATAAGTATTGCAAAGTTTTGCTCTGTGATAAACAAACAAAACAGAGCATTTGAACAATCTTTCACAGTACTAGATGATCCAAACTACAAGAAAGAAAGAGAAAACCTGAAATAGGAGACTGAAGAAAAAGAAACCACGATGGAGACTTGTTCCTGCAGATTCTTTATATGGACGTATGCTTTCAAGAAGTTGTCGGTTAAATATTCTTTTACATCTATTCAGCCAGAATCCAACCGACAAGAACAAACAGAAAAAAAAAAAATCAACACGATGATCACTGATCAAATATGATTTACCTTTTAAAAAAATAACAAACAAAGAAAAAAAAACCCAGCACGATGGAAAAAAACCCAACAAGATGAATAGATGATTCACCTTATGTCCTATCGCAAAATCAAATGTCCAAGCTCCAAAGCCAAGCCACCAATGAATATAGTCTCCAAAAGAGGTTTACAGGGAGTATCTAGTTAAATCAATCAAGAAATATAAATGTTTTGATAATCGAAGCAATGAACACTAAAAGAAATGAGACTAACCTGGCAACCATTAGAATCCAATGGTAACCATTTTAAATAAGAAACTTTTGCTTTAGGAAATTTTGATTAACAATCTCCTGCAAAGGGCAAGTCCTGCAACTGAGTGAGAAGAACTATATAAGCCAACAAGCAGAAAAAATAAGAGAGAAAAGAGATCAAAAGCCAACAACATGGTTCACCTTATCGCAGAACCAAAGCCAAGCCACCAATGAAGCTCAGCGAGAGTAATCTCTAAATCAAAGAAGAGAAGGGAAAAAGAGAAAGTCATATCAAAAGACCTTTGTTCATAGTAAGAAAACAAAGCTTTGTTCATATTAGAGTTCGACACAAATATTCATAATGCAAAGCTAACTTAGAGATGGAAAGAACTAACCTGATTGTAGTCCATAGAAAAAAATCCTATTTGAAATAACAGCAACACAAAACACACCAATTTTACTCTTCTATTCGTCACACCACTCCATGTCTCCATTAGTTTACCTGCCTAAAACCCAGATATATCATAAATCACAACTCAAATTATAATAAATCACAGCTAAGTCATCACACATAAAACAATTTATTCACTTAAATATCACTTAACATTATTAATTACAGATCATGGTATGTCAATGATTTGTAAGAAAGTTTGGACTTTCATTTTGTGAATCGGCAAAGTCGGGACCTCCCAACAGCTTTGCAAGACAGCTTCATGGAGCGACAAATTTCTGAGGACAAAGCCATTGAAATTAAGCACATAAGATTACCCAATTGTCAAATCTGCATCACCGTTACTTCCGAATCACTAACAAAAAAAAAATTGCAGTCGATTGAAGAAAACGATCGAAATGAAAAGCAAAGAAGTAATTGCATGTGATATGCGGGTTGCCCGTTTGCCCGCCCACCCGCTACGGGTCCGACCGCCAAAACACACCGAACCGTGCGGTTCTGCCCGCGATGCCCGCCAACATATGGGCATTGAATATATTGTCCAATCCCGCAAGTTTTTGGGCTACTTGGGCCTGGCCCGCGGGCTGCGGTTTGGGTTGACATCGCTAGCCGTGAATCTTTCTTGGGAGCTTTGGCAAATGGACGTTAAGAATGCTTTCTTGCAAGGAGAACTTGAGGAAGAAGTCTACATGACACCACCACCAGGCCTTGAAGAAAGTATCAGTCCCGGAAAAGTCTTAAGACTAAGAAAAGCCATCTACGGCTTGAAACAATCTCCAAGGGCTTGGTATCAAAAGCTGAGCAGAGTCTTGCTAGATCGTGGCTTCACAAGATCAGAAGCAGACAACACCTTGTTCACACAAACCGGCCAAAGAGGTAGAGTGGTCATCCTCGTGTATGTAGATGACATAATCATCTCAGGGGATGACAAGGAAGGCATCAGTGAAACTAAGGTCTATTTAAAATCAAAGTTTGATATTAAAGACTTAGGAAAACTGAAATATTTTCTGGGCATTGAAGTTTGTAGGTCAGAAGAAGGCTTATTTCTATCCCAAAGAAAATATGCACTTGACCTTTTAAATGAAGCAGGAGACTTAGGTACAAGGCCAGCTAAAACACCCTTAGAGGACGACTACAAAGTAGACCGTAAAGGGGAGCCTGAAGATGAGCTATATGAAGATGACACACAATATAGAAGGATGGTTGGAAAGTTAATATATCTAACTATAACCAGGCCAGATCTATGTTTCTCTGTGAATCAGGTGAGCCAACACATGAAGGCACCAAAGGTTCATCATTGGAATATGGTGAATCGCATTCTGAGATACTTGAGAAACACCAGTGGTCAAGGAATCTGGATGGGAGGCAATCAAAGCACATAAATTATTGGCTATTGTGATGCAGATTGGGCTGGTGACCGAGAAGATAGGAGATCAACCACAGGCTATTGCACTTTCATTGGAGGAAATCTGGTGACTTAGAAGAGCAAGAAACAAAAGGTGGTTGCATGTTCAAGTGCTGAAGCTGAGTATAGAGCCATGAGAAGATTGACTACTGAGCTAATGTGGTTGAAGAATTTACTTAAAGACTTTGGCATTGATCAACAAATGCCAATCACTATGCATTGTGATAATCAAGCCGCAATACACATAGCCTCCAATTCAGTGTTTCATGAGAGGACTAAACACATTGAAGCCGATTGCCACAAAGTAAGAGAACAAGTCCAGCTGGGAGTTATCTTACCTTGCTACACAAGGAGTTCGGATCAGTTAGCAGATATCTTCACCAAGACAGCCTCTCAGAAGATCAGTGAGTTCATTCATTCAAAGCTTGGACTCACATATATAATCTTGGCTTGAACTTCCCTAACCGTGAAAGGTCATACTCTTTTCCTTGGTATGGTTTTATCCCATGTGGTTTTACACACTGAGGTTTTTAATGAGGTGATCTCTCACGGTTCCAAGCTTTACCATTATCATTGGCTAAAGCTTGAGGGGGAGTGTTGAACCAAAGGCGTGAATACATCAAGATCACATGAGCCTGTCTACCTTAACCAATAAAAGAGAAAGCTAAACGCAAGGTGAAAATAAGTTCAGTAAAAGTAAGAAGTAAAAGGTAAGAAGTGAAAAGTAAAAGAGGTGAAAGTAAGAAGGGAGTTACCTTGATGGATGAAGAAACTTACCTTGATCGGTTGTTAGATTGAAGAGCATGTGAACAACCGATCACACAAAGACCACCATGATGCTGTCTCACTTCCATGTGCTCGATCTGCTTTCCTTGAAGCACATGCTGTACCTTTTATTTGTTTATTCTGCAAAGTACTCATTACAAATCTCGATCTAGATCACTCTCCTCTTCTTCTATATTAAGAGAGTGATTGCCCTTGTATTTGACACACTTAAGAAAACGATTACTCCTTCACTTCTCCTCTCTCGCTTAAAGCTCTCTCTTTAATATTCTTCATTATGATTCTTCACTAAAACTCATATTCCTCTCTGAATTCTCCAAGTAATACTCTATTAATTCCGCAATATTCCCTTAGGAACCACCTCCGCAACAAGTGCTAGCCCCTACAGCACCAGTAACCGAAGTTCTCTCTGAGCACGACACATCATCATCCGATGATAATGATCTCAGTCAAAATGAATATGCAGATACAGACTCTGCCGAGGAACAAGCTCCAATGGAGCAAAATACTCACACAATGACTACTCGGGCAAAAGCTGGAATTCATAAGCCCAATCCAAGGTATGTCCTTCTTTCAGTACCAGGAATCCTTGAGACACCAAAAACGGTGGCTTCTGCAAAGAAGCATCCTGGATGGAACAATGCTTGTCACGATGAATTAGATACTTGTCGAGAGACAAACACATGGAGTCTCGTTCCTCCACCTCCTGATGTCCATCTGCTGGGATGTAAGTGGGTATTTCGCACCAAGTTAAATGCAGATGGGTCTCTAGACAAACTGAGAGCTCGCCTTGTGGCAAAAGGATATGAACAAGAAGAAGGAGTTGACTTTCTCGACACATACAGCCCTGTTGTCAGAACAGCAACTGTAAGATCAGTTCTTCACTTAGCTACTATTGAGAGATGGGATATTAAACAGTTGGATGTTAAAAATGCCTTTCTACACGGTGATCTGACTTAAGTCAGGAAAGATACGCTCTGGATCTACTACAGACCGCTGTAATGCAGGATTGTGCTCCCATGCCAACTCCATTGCCGCTTCAGCTGGACAGAGTTCAGCATCAGAAAGAGTTATTCTCGGATCCCACTTATTTCAGGAGTCTCGCTGGAAAGCTCCAATACATTACTCTCACCCGGCCTGATCTCCAGTTTGCCGTCAATTATGTATGTCAGAAGATGCACGAGCCTTCTGTCTCTGACTTTACTTTACTCAAAAGGATTCTGCGATATTTAAAAGGAACTCTGACTATGGGACTTTACTTCACAGCTCACTCAGACTCAACACTGCGTGCATACTGTGATAGCGATTGGGCAGGTTGTCCCACTACTAGACGGTCAACCGGAGGTTTCTGCACCTTTCTTGGCTCAAACATAATCTCTTGATCTTCTAAGAAACAGCCTTCAGTGTCACGCTCTTCTACTGAAGCAGAGTACAAAGCGCTTTCAGACACAGCTGCTGAATTGTCATGGCTCTCTAATCTACTCAGAAACCTCGGTCTGCAACAAGACAAGCCTGCATAAGCTTATTGTGACAACCTTTCCTCTGTCAAGCTTACTGCGAATCCGGTTCTGCACCCTAAGTCCAAGCACTTTGAAACTCACTACCATTATGCTCGTGAAAAGGTGGCTTTAGGAACTCTGGTTGTGCATCATATACCCTCTCGACAACAACTTGCGGACATATTCACAAAGTCTTTGCCGCAAGCTATCTTCTTTGACTTACGTTTCAAACTCGGTGTCGCTCTTCCACCGTCCTCGAGTTTGCAGGGGAGTGTAAGCAGAGTGAACCACTCCGTGGCCCAACAAAACTCAGTCCCACACTCAAAGAAGCCCACTTCCAAGCCAATCCCTGCAACGGCTAAAAACAACATCTGAGAAAGATAATGATCTCAGTCAAAAGCATCCCAAACATAATGATAAGTGTCTGTAACTTTCCTAATGTGTGATAATGATGAGAGAGCTGTAGTGCACCTTACAAATTAAGAAGATGATCTTCTATATAAACGATCTTCTGTAATTGGATTCAGTGTGTGAAATAAACATGATATTTTGAGTCTTATTCTTTCAAACCTATCTTTTCTCTTATTGTTTTCATTCTGCCTTCAAATACTTCAGATCCAAATTTTTTTATACAATTGATGAGAAATAGGATAATTTCTAGGTTAGCCAATACTCAATATCTTTTAGAAATCTCAGATTGATATAAACATATTTAATCAAAAGTAATCACTCATCACACAAAAACGATTTGCCTCCATGAAACTGAAGTACAGTACTCCTCTGCACGTAAACGAAACTAATACCAGAGTTAATAAACGAAAATAATGTGAACAACAACCACACACCACACACCACACACCACACACCACACAATAATACAAGAGTCCCTGTATGTTGAGGCATCGAGTTTTTAAAAGTAATTCCACTAGGGCAGATGTATTGCTTAATTGGTCCCTCCCTAAAACTTTTAATTTGAGTGTATTTTTCTTTAGGTTTTTGATTCTATCCTTCTAAAAAAATAATTTATGCCCATTTTATTTTATTTTTTTAAGGGGTGTACCACGGTTAGATCTTTTTTAAATGCAAATATTTAATTTTAACAAAACATGTCGTACAATTAATTTTAAATCATATACTTATGCTCCAGATTGTATAATTCCTATCCTCCAAGAGGAATATTATCAAACCGAAAATAATTAATAAAATAACCATTTGATAAAAAAAAAAATGTCGTTTTGGTCTCATTAATTAAAAAAAAAGGAACATTACAAATCTCAATAAAGCCTAGTGGACCACTTTTTCAGCCCACGTTGAATATGGAAGAGCCCAAGAGTCTTTTTCTAAGCCCACGTTGAATATGGGAGAGCCCAATACTCTTCTCTAGGGTTTTTCATTATAAGATCTCGCATTTAGGTCATTCCGCCTCTTGCCTTCTCGTCACTCATCTCACACCAAAAGCTTCTCTTTAGCTAAACAATGGTAAGCTCTAGCTTTCATCTCTCTGTCTTCTTGCTCCTGCCATAGTTTCTTCTTGATTTTCTCTCCTCAAACAATCGTATTTTGTTCTCCATTTCATTTCATATAGAAGTCTCCTGCATTATTTCTCCAGCGTTTCCATATTCTTTTCTGAGCTATCGTAACGAGAATTCATGAGCCTATGGTTGTATTCTTCATGGGTTTTGGAAATATTCGTCTTTTTCATTTAGAACTTGGTTTAGAATTAAGAGCTGAACTTTGTTGCATAAAGGCTGTACCTTTTTTTGCTCTGTTTTAGAGGTCACTGATGCGTTTACCTAGATCTTTGTTACCATCTGAAAGAACAGTTATATCGTTAGATCTTAGGATTTAAATAGGGTTTCTTTATGATAGTCTAATGAGATGAGACGATTTGTGTTGTTAGGTGTTTGTGAAGCCATCCAAGTCGAATGCTTACTTCAAGAGGTACCAAGTCAAGTTCAGGAGAAGGAGAGGTATTGATGTTTTTTTCACTATTTGTGTATATTGTCCATGCTCACTGAGTCAATCCGTTACTGAAAGTTATTTCATTTTCCGCAGATGGTAAGACCGATTACAGAGCGAGAATCCGTCTGATCAACCAAGACAAGAACAAGTACAACACTCCAAAGTACCGTTTTGTTGTCAGATTTACCAACAAAGACATTGTTGCTCAAATCGTGTCTGCAAGCATAGCCGGTGACATTGTCAAGGCTTCTGCTTACGCACATGAGCTGCCTCATTATGGACTCTCTGTTGGACTTACCAACTATGCTGCTGGTATTGAATCAGAGTCCTATGCTTTAGCTTTCTGATGTTTAGATGGTTTGTTCTGTGTTTTTTGTTTTTCTTAAAAGACTGTTGTTTTTGTCAAACCAGCTTACTGTACTGGCCTTCTTTTGGCTCGCCGTGTTCTGAAGATGTTGGAAATGGATGACGAGTATGAGGGCAACGTTGAGGTATGTGTTGGGATTTGTTTCATATCTCAGGCTTGAGTTGTATCTGTGGGTGAATCTCAAATCGTATGTTCATTGATTAGGCCACCGGAGAGGACTTCTCTGTGGAACCAACTGAGTCAAGGAGACCTTTCCGTGCTCTTCTTGATGTCGGACTTATCAGGACCACAACAGGAAACCGAGTCTTCGGTGCACTCAAGGTATAAAACACTTATCCTGTTTTTATCGTTTTGTCGCTGTTCTTCTGATCAATCATGGCAACCTTTTAAATGTTTTTGGTTGTTCTTATCTTTAGGGTGCCTTGGACGGAGGACTCGACATCCCCCACAGTGACAAGAGATTTGCGGGATTCAACAAAGAGAACAAACAACTAGATGCTGAGATCCACAGGAACTACATCTATGGTGGCCATGTCTCAAACTACATGAAGCTGTTGAATGAAGATGAGCCAGAGAAGTTCCAAACTCACTTCAGTCAGTTCTTAAAGAAAGGAGTTGATGCTGAGAACATGGAGGAGCTGTACAAGAAGGTTCATGCAGCTATCCGCGCAGATCCCAACCCCAAGAAGACCGAGAAACCTGCTCCCAAGGAACACAAGAGGTATTAACGAAAATCATTTCATTCTTTTGTTAATGTTATCGGATCATTTGTGTATTTGTCTCAATTGTGTTTCTTGATTGATAAACAGGTACAACTTGAAGAAGTTGACCTATGAGGAGAGAAAGAACAAGTTGATCGAGAGAGTCAAGGCATTGAACGGAGCAGGTGGTGATGATGATGATGAGGATGACGAAGAGTAAATCACTGCAACTCCCATTGTCTCATGATGTCTTTTGTAGCTTTTTACTTTTTGAGCTTAATGCCTCAATTTTTCTATTTTCCAGACTAAAACACTCAGCTTTTGTTTTCACATTTCAGTTGCGTTCGAAGATTTTGATTTTGAGGATACTCTTTTCTTTTAAGAATTTATTTATCTTTTATTGCATTCTCAGGAATTCGCAATTTAATGGTTAGGTCTTATGTTTAGTTTCATCTTCGTTTTTCAACCAATCTGTCATTCATGATCAACTTTTGATTCAACTGTTAACCAATAAGTTTTGTTAATTTCATAATCAGATCATATGTTTAAACAACACGTTGTGTTACCAGTTACAACCATTAAATCTCGAATTTGCGATTGTCTCATTGCAAGTTAAGCATTCAATATCTGATGTTTAGAAACTGAAGAACAAAATCTATCAAAGTCACAAACCCATTGTCCCAGTCACCACTAATATTGCTTAACGCAGAAGTCAACTTCCAAGCTGATTCTTCTACAGCTCTAAGTGATCCATATCTTCATCAAGCTCATTGATCTTTACGTCAGCGTCCTCTCCAAACTGAATGCACTTGTCGATTTCAGACAGCACATATTGAATGCTGCTCACAAAAACATTTCAGACTCATTCTCGGTTTGATAATAAAACTAAGAAACTAGAAAAGGAAGTGATTTGAAGTTTTTACCTCCTCTCTTCCCTCAAATCAAGTGGCGTGAATCCCACCATGCTGTACTCTTCCACCTTCAACAACAGTTGAAATCATCAATGAGTCCAACTGTAACATCCGTCTCCTCGACACTCGAGAACGGCACGGGTGTTACACCAACATTAACCACGACAATTCAATCTTTCCTATACAAAAAAAATCCATACCAACTCAACTAAGGCTTTGTTCAGTTTTGCAAATTGAGGAGCCATTCTTTGGTTTAACTCAGCTAGCAATGTGCGAGGCTCCGGATTCAAATATCTACATATGTCAAGCCACACAAGAAAATGAAATTAGAATTTTCACGAAAAGGAAACAAAAACATGGCTAACTATTGGAACTAAGAAGAACAGAGAAAGCAAGACTCACTCTTCAATGTTGCTTTTATCCTTTAAGAGATCCATCTTTGAGAGGATGTTAACATGAGGTAGTTCAAGTTGGATCATCGCAGATAGAGAAACCATACATCCGCTAATAAACTTCGTTACATCTGATACAAACTGATCCAAGATATATTCTCTTTTATATCAAAAACACTTCAATTGTTTTTGCTATAAAAAGGCTCAAATGTGTCCATAATCAAAAGGTTAGTGAAGAAAAACCTGTGAATCAAGCAAATACACAGCACAAACGTTGAAGTTCTCCTTCTTCAAATGCTCCACAAAGTTCTTGAGCACAGGTACATGTGTAAAAATCTCTATCTGGCCTATAATCACAACATTATTATTGCAACACACACACAAAATTTACACAATCATTGATCCAAGATGTAGAGAAATTCATTAGGTTCTTTAAGAGCTATAAGAGAGACACCTGGACAGTCAAAGACTAAGTAGTCATCGTCTGTGAAGTTCTCCAATTCTTCATCCAACCAATTATATAGACTGTCCTCAAGGTACCTATGAATTAAAAATTAAGGTTTCTTCCAATTCCACTCAGTAGATTCTTTGTAACAGAACACAAAAAACCAAAATCACAGAGTGCTAAAAGGCCTCATCGTAGGCATAAAATAGTACTTTTTTCCCTTAAACTTAACAAGAAAGGATACTCCATACAACGGATGAGACCAGCATTGGGACCACACTTTAGCTCCTCCGTAACAGCATCAACAGTAACAAGCTCTCGGATATCTGCATCAAGACAAGAAGATCGAAGCTTTCGGTATGAAACTAAGAAAACGAAAGACACACACTGAAGAGGCAGAGCCAATGAACTGAGTGACAGAAGAACTCACCCATCGCCACAGGATAGTTAAAGACTTCGGCAGCAGGATCCAAGTTAACCACATGCACTGTTCGTCCGATAGATTCACAGTGTTGGTGTAAAGACGAGCAATAAGTTGACTGCTCCAAGTAACATAAATCCGTTTTAGTACAAAACTGGATGATAAACAACATCACAGAGATGATTTGTATTAAAAGAAATAACCTTTCCGCTACCCGCTGGCCCAATAACAAGCTGTGCATAACGCATTGTAGCAAACCTTCTCTCACAAAAACTCAAAATGGAATTGACTGCTAAGGAAGATCAAGATCCTGAAAAATGCAACATTAGCCTCAAATTTGAGAACTTTAAAGGAAAAATCAAAATAGTTTTGTTTCTGATTATGTAAAGATCATTCCTTTTCGTATCTGATTTTAAAGCAAAATCACTTTATACAAAAAAAAAAAAGAGTTAGGGTTTAGTTGCATGAACGCCTAATGCTGATGAAACTAACAGTACCAGGGGAAGAGACAATACTAAGCGAGATATTAAGAATAAACCTTTTTTTTCTAACAACAAATTGTAACGCTGAATGTAATGTAGACGGGACAAGAGTGCTAATGTGAAACGTTAAAATACAATTACATGCTCAAACGAAGCAAAAACATCCTCAAAAGAGATAGAAACCCACAAACCCATTGTCAAAATGGTGTCAAGGATCTTGGGAAGAAACTATGTGGAGAACTGGAACCAAGTTATCCAAATAGTTTGCAACATAAATCAAGACAGAATAACTGCTTTCTTGCTCAAATATGTTTTGCAATCGACCATTTACAACATCTGGAGAGAACGCAACAGAAGAGGACACGGAGAAAAACCAACCCCACGAGACTTGATGGTGAAGATCATTGACAGAAATGTGCGTGACAGGCTTCTTGGTATCATTCGGACAGGTGATCGAGCATATGAAAATTCCTTGGCAAAATGGTTTGAATACATTTCAAGATATTGATCATTTCAAATTGTAATCTCTTTTTTTTTAAATTTGCTTCAAACTTTCAGTAACACCTAGTTGTACAAATGTGTTTTCTTTGAATCAAATTTAACATTTTATTCAAAAAAAAAAAAATGTGAGAACCTGAGTCTACAGAGAGATAAAGTTGCAAACTTTGAGATCAGAAACGAAATTGCAAAAAAGAAAGATCAAAGCAACTCTCTACCTCTTTCGACTCTCGGACTCGTCGAAACTTTTTTCAATGTGGTCGTTCAGACCAAATTAAAGAATAGAAAAGGAACAAAAAATGAATTTTTGGGGTCTTTTATCAAAAGAAATAAAATTGGGGGGCGTTTTGTAATTGTTACCAAATGTTGAGGCATTTTCTCATTTTTAATAAACTTTAGGTCTTGTTCTAAATTTATTAAAACATGGGCCATTCTTTTATGTAATCATCGGGTTTGTGCCATATGATGATACTCCTGCCCTATCGACAAGGAAGAAAACCAAGTCGGGGTCCACACTTTGGATAGTTTTGGTTCAATTCTCTTTGTTTTTGGTTTTAAAAAATATTGGTCTGGAAGTCAAGAGAATAGTGAAACTTATTAGTCTTGAGCGTTCAGATACCTGTGTTCAAGTTTGGAGCTCGTATTTCGGATTTTTGTGTTTTCAAGTATTGTCTAGTAGAACCCATTCGGGGTTTTATAAATTTTCAATCCGGGTATGGTTAGTAGTTTTTCGGGTTCCGATCTATTTTGTAATACCATACAAGTTCTATTTTAGATTAAACTCATTTCAAATTCAGATAATACCACTTTAGGTCTCGATACCTATTTTAAAAATAACAAATTTTAACTACAACACATAAAGCTAAACAATATAACTAATGAAATCTTCTTAAACAATATAAAAATATGTCTCAACTCAATCATCTTGAGCGTAACAATAAAAATAAATAATAAAATTAAAATTTTCAAAATATTTAAAAGTAGAAAAATTATTAATTACAATGTTTTTTATTCTTTTTCGGATTTCAGTTCGGTTTGGTTCGGATTTTGCCTAAAACCCGAAATACCTAACTATAGTAATTTTTGTAGATCGGTTTAGATCGGGTTCGAGTTCAAATTTCCTTTAGAAATTACTTTCAAAAGGAAAATGTTAGGGTATGAAGAAAAAAACATTGGTTCCCTTAACTAATGTAATGAGTCAGCAATGGGTCAATCTCGAAACTAGATATCAGAGCATCTCTATTGGAGAGTTCTTAATATGGGGTTATCAAATATAAATATATAAATACTATTTTTGTTGTGAATATCTCAAAAATATACCGCACACCAAAATTTTTCACTGAAAACCCTTTAGATTTGACAAAAAAAAATCCAAAATTTGTTTGATTGTCTAAAACAAAATAAAATTTAATCATATAACTAAATTATATTAAAATATTAATTTAATCGGTCTAAGAGATTCATAAGAGAGTCTTAATCAATGGAAGTCTCAGTCCGGCAAAAAAGGAAGCCAACCCTGAAGTATCCATGAACGTTTGACTAATTCCCTTTGTTTATCTTTTGCTGAATACGAGTCCTATTCAGTTTCATGGAATAAAGGAGAAAAGTAGCTTTTGTTACGAAATGTTAAAAAGGAACGGACGAAAAATTTGATTGTGGAGCCATTGTCACTATTTGCACAGTACATTTTCTTCTATATACGAACGTTTTCGTTCGATTGTAAACCACCAATTTTCTCTTATAAACAAAAGAAACTCTCTCTCATCTCTCTCTTCATATCTGAGTATCATTTACTCTGCGGGTATTAAATTTTTGTCTTTATTTATTATTTCCGATATAATAAATTATCATTATTATTATAACACGTTATCAGCACGATCGTTTTACGATATGTGCTATATATATGTAATATTTACTCTGTTATAATGGCTGGGATACCCGCCTATATAATAATTTATTACTATTGTAATGGTTGTTTAACGCACCATTATTTACTTAATATTATCGTGGGTGGTTTGTCGCCTCGTTATTTAATTTACCTGCACTATATCATGGCTGTTAAAAGCACCATAATTATTTATTTACTGTTAATGTTACAATGGATGGCTGAGCCACCTGTATAATTTTATTGTTGATGGTATAATGGATGGCTGAGCCACCTGTATAATTTTATTGTTGATGGTATAATGGATGGCTGAGCCACCTGTATAATTTTATTATTAATGTCATAATGGATGGCTAAGCCACCGCGTATTTATTTATTGTTTCAATGTGGATGATTAAATCACCATAATATTCTGATTATATATCTGTTTATATTATAATCGTTATAAATTAAATATGCATATTTTTGTGTTCAAAATAAGATTGCGGTCTCATTTATTCCTCAGGCGAATAAATCTAGACTCATATCAACGTACATCTCCACGAACCCCTGTTCCGTTAAAGAGCACATTCTTGTCCAACTGGGAAGAAGTAGTACGGATTTAATCAAAAATTCAGTTTTTCCGGTAGCCTTTTTCATAACGGTCACAAATATTTTTTCACAAAATTTTTACTCTCCAACGGCTACATCTAACGGCTATGAACAGTATTTTTCAACGGCTATGAACAGTGTTTTTCAATCTATAAATACACTCATCCCTCACTCATTTCATTTCACTCATCGATTTTATATCTTCTCTCTTCTTCTCTCAAATATTTCACAAATATTTTTCATCTGATTTTTGTAAGAATGATGAGAATGATGATCCGTTTGCTTTTAATTTTCTGTGCGATTTTATTTCTGCATCGATTTATCTTCTTTGCACAGAAGATTCTAATCGGCAGATCTTGCCACAAATGTTGTTTTACTTTTTTATGCATCATTTTTTTTGTAATCGCTTGTATTATTCGTATAAACGGTTCATTTTAAATCATTAATATTAATAATATTTTATGTTTCTATTTTAGAAATCAATGGCAAAAGTTGAGAAGCTACAATTTCCAGCTCTAATGATTACCGGAGCAAATTACATCGCATGGACGACTGTGTCGAACTCCATTTAGAGATGAAAAAAATTCCAAACTCTATAAAAGAAAACATCGAATCGCCTGCCCATGAAAATGTACAAGCGATAGTTTTCCTCAGAAAACATGTCGATGAAAATATTAAGCATGATTATGCTAATATAAAAGACCCAGCACAGCTGTGGAAAGCTCTGAAAGAGCGGTTTGATAACCAAAAAGATATATCTCTCCCCCATGCACTCGACGAGTGGAAATACCTGAGATTTCAGGATTTTGAGAAAGTTGAAGATTATAATTCAGCTATTCTAAGAATTGTGACACAATTAAAGTATTGTGATAAACCTGTCACTGAGGCAGAAATGCTAGAAAAAACCTATCAGACGTTCCATAAAGAACACCGTGTTCTTGCAGAACTCTACAGGAGTCGCGGATACACTAGGTTTTCTGAGCTAATGGTAACGCTCCTACTAGCTGAGAAGAACTGTGAACTTCTCATAAAGAATCACAATTCTAGGCCAACGAGAAGCAAGACATTTCCTGAAGTAAATACCACAGATGTAAAATTTCCGGAGAGAAAGGATCAAACCTATCATGGTCGTGGTCGTGGCCGAGGCCGTGGCCGTGGTCGTCGATTTAATCGAGGACGTGAGATAAATTATAACCCACAAGAGAGGAATTCATACAGATGGGTCCGATCCGAACAATTCCCAAAGGGAAAAGAACTCCAAGGGAGTTCCACCCAGAAACAAGAAAATGTATGTTTCAGGTACGGATCGAAAGGGCATTGGTCCCATGTATGTCGAACTCCCCCACATCTTTGCAAATTGTACCAAGAGTCAATTAAAGGCAAAGGGAAAGAAGTGAACCTTACAGAACATTTTGAGGGTACGACATACCTCGATTCCTCCGAATTTGGGACGACTTGATGAGACCATGATAATGGAAATTGATATGCTTGTAATATCTCAAAATAAGCCATGTATAATTATTACTCATCTTTGCTTTGTTTTAAGAATAATGTTGTTTATACAACAAAATTAGTGTATAATTATTGTGTGATTTTATGAATTAAATTTACTATCTCTTTTTCTTGAGGTTTATGTTACCTGCAGAAAATGGATCACAACACAAATAGGACAATATCCAAAAAGATGGTTAGAGAGATTTGTATACTAGATTGTGGAACAACCCACACTATTCTGAGAAACAAACAATATTTCTCTAACCTAAAACCGACAAATGTTATTGTCAGTACAATATCAGGTCCTACAGACCTGGTTGAAGGAATTGGAAAAGCCAGCTTTATGCTGCCAATTAGAACAAATTTTTCCATAAAAAATGCTTTATATTCTCCAAATTCAAAGAGGAATTTGTTGAGTTTCCAAGATATATACCTTCATGGGTATGACACTCAGTCAGCAACTGAGAATGGAAAGAAGTATATGTATATAACTTCTGAGAAATCTGGAAAAAGGCTTATACTTGAAAAAATTCCAAAGTTTCCTTCTGGCTTGCATCATACTTATATAGATGCAATTGAATCAAACCTTGTGATCAAAAGAAATCCAGAGGATTTCACATTGTGGCATGATCGCCTTGGCCATCCAGGCACCACAATGATGCGCAAGATCATAGAAAGCTCACATGGTCATCCACTGAAAATCCAAGAGATATATCAGGGAAATAAAATGACATGTGCTGCATGTTCTCTTGGCAAATTGATCATAAGGCCATCGCCAACCAAAATCGATAAAGAATCACCAAAATTCCTTGAACGAATTCAAGGTGATATTTGTGGACCAATACATCCACCTTGTGGACCATTCCACTATTTTATGGTATTAATTGACGCATCCAGTAGATGGTCACACGTTTGTCTATTATCATCTCGAAATATGGCATTTGCGAGATTTCTAACTCAGATAATCAAACTGCGAACTCAGTTTTCTGATTATCCCATTAAAAGAGTTAGATTAGACAACGCTGGTGAATTCACATCCCAAGCATTCAAAGATTATTGTATGGTAACGGGAATTGAAGTTGAACATTCTGTAGCTCATGTTCATACTCAAAATGGTTTGGCAGAATCATTAATTAAGCGTCTGCAATTAATTGCAAGACCATTAATCATGAGATCACAACTTCCAACCTCTGTATGGGGACATGCTATTTTGCATGCTGAAGCACTGATTCGGATAAGACCAAGTGCATACCATAAGTATTCCCCACTTCAGTTGGCATTTGGTCGAGAACCAAATATTTCCCATCTCAGAATCTTTGGTTGTGCAGTATATGTGCCTATAGCACCACCACAACGCACAAAGATGGGACCACAAAGAAGGTTGCGAATATATGTTGGTTGTGATTCTCCATCAATTGTACGATACCTAGAACCACAGACAGGTGATGTCTTTACGGCACGTTTTGCCGATTGTCACTTTGATGAAAAAGTGTTCCCGGTTCTAGGGGGAGAAAATAATCAAGTAGGAAAGGAAATCAAGTGGAGTGTACCATCCTTGTTACACCTTGATCCTCCTACTAAAGAGTCAGAACTAGAAGTTCGACGAATTGTGCATTTGCAAAGTATAGCAAATCAGCTACCAGATGCATTTGCGGATACCAAAACGGTAACTAAATCTCATATACCAGCTGCAAATGCTCCTGCTCGTATTGAAATACCACAAGAACGTGGGAAAGCAGATGATACACGTGAGCCTGAAACACGCCGGAAGCGTGGCAGGCCCGTTGGTTCTAAGACTAAGAATCATAAGAAACAAAAGAAAGTTGAAACTCATGAAACACCCAAAGTAGCAGAAAGTACTTTGGAGGAAAAAATCATGAGACCCATGATAATGTAGAGCATCAAAATCCAGAAGAAAATCATGAGATTTCTATCAATTATATCCATAATCAAAAGATATGGAAAAGAAAAGAAATAGATGATCTCGATGATGTTTTCTCATATCTTGTGTCACAAGAAATAAATGAGGAAAAGAAGATCCAGAGCCAAAGTCTGTATATGAATGTCAAAAAAGACATGACTGGATAAAATGGAAAGATGCAATACAAGTCGAACTTGATTCGCTTAATAAACGAGAGGTTTTTGGACCCATTATGCTCACAGCCGAAGATGTGAGACCAGTTGGATCTAAGTGGGTTTTCGTTCGCAAACGAAATGAGAAAAATGAGATCACGAGATATAAAGCTCGTCTCGTAGCCCAAGGTTTTTCACAAAGACCTGGAATAGACTACGAGGAAACGTATTCTCCTGTTATGGATGCAATCACGTTCAGATTCTTAATGAGTCTGGCGGCTGATGAAAATTTAGAAATGCGTCTTATGGATGTCGTTACGGCATACCTATATGGATCATTAGATACTGATATCTACATGAGAATTCCTGATGGTTTTAAAATGCCTGTAGCATTAAGTTCTAAACCAAAAGAGTTATGTGTAATAAAATTGCAAAGATCATTATATGGGTTAAAGCAGTCTGGACGTATGTGGTATAATCGTCTCAGTGAGCATTTAATGAAAGAAGGATATGTAAATGATCCTATATGCCCATGTGTTTTCATTAAGAAAACAGAAACTGGATTTGTAATAATTGCAGTATATTTTGATGATCTAAACATAATCGGAACTCATGATGAGATACAGAAAGCATCAGATTATTTAAAAGGAGAATTTGAGATGAAAGATCTCGGGCAGACAAAGTATTGTCTTGGCCTTCAGATTGAGCATTCTGAAAAAGGTATATTTGTGCACCAATCTACATATACCAAAAGAGTGTTAAAAAGATTTAACATGGATAAGGCAACTCCACTCAGTACTCCCATGGTCGTGAGGTCGCTTAATATTGAAAATGATCCATTCCGACCACATGAGGAAAACGAAGAGATACTTGGTCCTGAAGTACCATATCTAAGTGCAATCGGAGCTCTGATGTATCTTGCAAATTGTACTCGACCTGATATATCATTTGCAGTTAATCTTTGGCAAGATTCAGTTCGTCCCCTACACAAAGCATTGGAACGGGATTAAACATATTCTCCGCTACCTTCAAGGGACCACTGATTTAGGTTATTTTATCCTAAAAACTCAAATGGTCAATATGGTTTTGCGGATGCAGGATATTTATCAGATCCACACAAAGCCCGATCACAAACGGGGTACGTTTTCACGATCGGAGGCACTGCTATATCTTGGCGTTCTCAGAAGCAGACACTGGTGGCTACTTCCTCGAATCATGCTGAACTTATTGCACTCCATGAAGCAAGTAGAGAATGTGTCTCACTGAGATCAATAAGCCGAGACATTCGATCAAGTAGTGGGATTCTAAGAGATACAGAGCCAACAATCTTATATGAAGATAATGCTGCATGTGTTGCTCAAACGAAGGAAGGATATATCAAAAGTGATAGAACGAAACATATACCTCCGAAGTTGTTCATGTACATCCAAGAACTCGAGAAGAATAAGGAGATTGAAGTAAGATATGTCAAATCATGCGACAACGCAGCTGATCTTTTCACGAAATAACTACCCACCACTATGTTCAGGAAGCATGTACATAGTATTGGAATGCGTCGTCAACAAAATCTCTAAGACAACCTTAATCAATGGAGAGCTTGCGCAGTTGTACTCTTTTTACCTTACTATTTTTTCCCATTGGGTTTTTCAAGGTTTTTAACGAGGCAACAAAAGGCGTTGAGTAGAATATGAATGCGACATTGGTCTCCAAGGGGGAGTGTTACGAAATGTCAAAAAGGAACGGACGAAAAATTTGATTGTGGAGCCCACTGTCACTATTTGCACAGTAAATTTTCTTCTATATATACGATCGTTTTCGGTCGATTGTAAACCACCAATTTTCTCTTATAAACAAAAGAAACTCTCTCTCATCTCTCTCTTCATATCTGAGTATCATTTACTCTGCGGGTATTAAATTTTTGTCTTTATTTATTATTTCCGATATAATAAATTATCATTATTATTATAACAGTTTGAACCATATACATCACTCAAAAACATGTTGAATAGGAATAAATATCTATATGCTATATATCATTCTTTCTCTCACACATCACATTGCTAAGATTGGACTATTATAAGGCTGATCTTATCACCCAATATACAAACTAATTATAGGTATCGAATCATTTTAATCAGAAAATGAAGTTTTGTTTGAAATTTCAACAAAACAAAAGAACTAGTTTAACCTTTAAGCTTACACCGGTACTGACTTTTCTACTCTCATTTCACTAAACTATCTTTTTTACTGTTCACAATATGGTTTTTTTTTTTCCTTAGAACGAGTTTGCTCTTTCCGAGTCCAAGAACGACTAGTCAAAAGCTTGTTTTGCTTAATGGTCTTTCTAGACAATTCTACTGGAAGACTTCTTAGTAGAGAAGACTTTTCATCGAAAGACTTCAAATCAACATGTCCATGGAGCTTTATATGTTTTTTTCTAATATATATGTCGAAAGCTGCACCCTAATTTACCATTACTTGTCTTGACAAACATGAAACCTTTCTTATTCAATCAGTAAATGATGAGATTTCTTCCTCGTTTCATCTGTTTTCTTTTCCTTGTTTCAATTTTGAACTACAAGAAATGTGGGTATTAATAGCGACCGTTAACTGCTATGAATCATATTACATAGCGTTTCCTGACAGCGTCACGTTTGTTTCTCCTGAGCAATACTTATGTCATCACGGCCAAAGAGATGCTCTTCTTGAGTTCAAAAATGAGTTTGGGATCCAGAAGCTTGCTTTGGTTTATTCATCACAAGCCTCATGTTATCCAAAGACAGAATCATGGGTGAATAACAGTGACTGTCGTTCTTGGGATGGTGTTACGTGTGATGTCAAGTCCGGGGAAGTGATAGGGCTAGACGTAAGTGCTAGCTGTCTCCATGGTCGGCTCAAATCCAACAGTAGTCTTTTCAGACTAGGTCATCTCTGTGATCTGAACCTCGCATACAACAACTTCACTGCTTCTCCCGTACCAATTGAGTTCGATAAACTTTATAATAATGTAGAATTGATGATTCTTATTGATAGATGAGATTACAATATATAGACACAGGGATACTCTAGGTTAATTCTACATAGGATACTTTACCTAGGATACTCTGGGTTATGCCCTTTCCTTATATACACAGGATACTCTACATAGGAGGAGGAGCCTCGAGGCTGACCTGAGTTGTTGTTGTTGTTGGAGTAGCGTTTGGAAGCATTGTTGTTGGATACAGAACGAGCAGATGCAGCATTGGCAGAGATAGGACCAGTCACCGCTTGCGTGGTAAGAGCCGTTTGAAGCTTAACTTCATGGTTCAGCAACTTCTCATGGAGTTCGGTAAGCGTAGGAGGCTTATCTCGACTCTCCACCTGATCCACGATCGTTTTGTATTCTTCGGGAAGTCCTTGAAGAATATACTCAATCTGATCTTCATGATCCATTTTCGCATCCAGTAGGGCAAGCTGATCATATTTCACAATAAGCCCTTGTACATAATCGTTCACTGATTTAGTACCTTTGGTAGCGGTGCGGATCTGAAATTTTATTTGCTTGACATGTCCACGGCTTGGTGTAGCATACGTAGCTTGGAGTTGAGACCATAGATCAGCAGCGGTGGTGGTGTTGGAGAGGATCGGTTGAACACCAATCGATATCGCACCTAGAAGTGCACTGTAGACCAGCCGGTCTTGGCGTTTCCAGAAGGCATGGTCTGGGTTTGGAGTAGCGACATTGTTAACCATTGTCGTCGGAGGGGGAAGTGGTTTGGTTCCGTCGATATACCCTGCGAGATCATAGCCATCAAGCAAGGCCTGAACTTGGCGACTCCACATGATGAAGTTAGAGTCGGAGATCTTCGCAACATTGGACATGTTTACGTTGTACAATGTTGGCTTATCTGAGAGGAAGATTGCGTCATTGTTGGTCGGCATGATAGCGATTGAGAGAGATGAAAAGAAAGGAATCACGAGAGATGAAAGAAGCGGGATTGATCAGATCTGTAGCTGAGCAATCGAAAATTTTCTGTCAGAGAGTGACAGCTAGGTTAGGACTCTTCTGCTCTGATACCATATAATAATGTAGAATTGATGATTCTTTTTGATAGATGATGAGATACAATATGTAGACACAGGGATACTCTAGGTTAATTCTACATAGGATACTCTACCTAGGATACTCTGGGTTATGCCCTTTCCTTATATACATAGGATATTCTACATAGGATACTACAAACTTAAGGGTTTAGAAAAACTAAATATCTCTGAGTCCTCATTTTCAGGCCAAATTCCAAACAAGCTTCTTCAGCTAAACAAGTTGGTGTCTCTTAATCTTTATTTTTATTCTTCTCTGTTCACGTATCCCAAAAACTCTCTATCCATTGATGAATCTTTTCTTGGTCTACTTGCAAGAAACTTGAGGAATATTAGAGATCTAGATATGAGTTATGTAAACATTTCTTCGAAAATACCCTATGAGTTTTCAACCATGTGGTCTCTAAGATCACTACGTTGTGAGGGTTGCAACTTGTTTGGAGAATTTCCAAACAGTGTTCTTCAGATACCCAACTTACAGTCCATTATCTTGGATTACAATCTAAATCTGAGAGGCAGTCTTCATGTTTTCCTTGCAAACAACTCTATGCAAACCTTAAGCCTTTCTCAAACATCCTTTTCAGGTACCATACCTGACTCCATCAGCAACCTCAAACATTTGGTTTCTTTTAAACTTTGAGGGTCAAATTTTTCAGGGAGGATACCATCTTCACTTGGGAATCTTTCTCATCTCTCTTATCTCAATCTTGATTTAAATAATTTCATTGGTGAAATCCCATCTTCAATTGGAAATCTAAAACAACTGAGAGTCTTTAGTGTTTCTAGTAACAAACTCAGTGGAAACTTTCCATCAACACTACTCAACTTGACCAACCTACGTTCTATCAATCTATGTTCCAATCAGTTCACAGGTTCCATTCCAACTAACATTAGTCAATTCTCAAAATTGGAGGCTTTAAGTGCATGTTATAATTCTTTAACAGGAGCCATTCCTTCATCACTATTCAAGATTTCTTCATTGACTGACATACATTTAAGTCACAACAAACTCAACAACCTCCTTGCCATTGAGAGTATCTTCCTCTTACCTAATTTCTGATTTTTATTTATTGGCAATAATAATTATACAGTTAGTCCAATTGACTTAGATATCTTATCCCCTCTTAAACAGCTATTAGCATTAGATCTTTCAGGGATCCCTCTTTCAACACTAGTCTTTTTAGACTAGGTCATCAATTTCCTCTCCCCTTAACACTGTTGTATTTCAATATCATGATATTTTGTTGTATTGCAAGAAAAGGAGTGGTTTAAAAAATGTTTATGTATAATATAACCAGATGAATGATCAGAACTTGTCATCCACATCACTGATACGGACAAAAGATAAGTAGATTATGGAATATCAAAGTTCAGAAAAGCATTATGCAAAAGCCTGAAACCCCAACAAAAAAAAAAGAAATAGACAAGAGCTGAAGCCTTTACAATGAAGATAGACACAGATTTTCACATTCTCGAGTACTAATAAGTTTTGTAATGGTAACAATAATGCATAGTGTTTTACTAATACAAGTAAAGGCACAATTTAGAGCACATGACTCTGTATTTTAATCCATAATCTTAAACTTTAAAAACGACAAAGTAGCCGTGAGGAACAGAGGATTTCTCGTTTGGGCTATACAAAAACCTAAAAAAATTTGTTCTATGGGCAAAGAAAAACAGAATTGAGTACCAAACACTGGATTATCCATAAAAATATTCTTGCCTATCATGATTTTAGCATATGAAGCATATAAAAATTCATATAATATATATGGATCTTATTTCTTCACATAACTTTTCATAGACACAAAGTCTGAATCTTTGTCCAGGTCTAATCCACAGTAAACCCCAAAACCACTCCGTTATCATAAACAATTAAGAAACTTCATGCCTACTCAAACCAGACTAACAAACCTTTCTTCATTTCAAGTTTTCAACATTGCTCATCGAAACAGATCCGAAGAGCTAGGGCTTTTGCGAAACGTGAATAAGACGGCAGCAATTGATCCGGAAAGACTCGTTAGCTTGATATCCAATCTTAGAAAAGTATTAGAGAATTGAGGTGTCTAGCAAGTGAGAAGTTATGAGGGGACGAAGAAAACATAGAATTCGATGCTTTGATGAGCTCGTTCTTGAGATACACAAAGAAGAGCTTGGAGGAGTTGACGGAAGACGAGAAGAGGATAATGGAGAGGGTTCCAGAGATCGCAGAATATGTTCATGGAGATGAGGATATTTGTGGTTGTAAGAGATTGTCTGAGGACGTTGGATCATGTTTGTAGAGAATGGAGGTGTGGTATGGTTCCCAATAGCCAGGGCCGGCTTAAATGGGACAGCGAGGAATGTGGTGACTAATTAAACAAGAATGGTTTCATATTTGTAAAGGCAAGTAATCAAGTAGTGAATGTTAATTAGACTTTGCATCTCCATGATGGCACTGCATTTGTAGTGAAGGTGATGTGGGTTTTTTTGGGGTCTGTGTCTAACCTAGCCTTCCAGAGACTAACAATTAGTTGTCACCACATTGATGAGAATTCAAAAAAAAAGTTTGTTTCACTTGATATTCCAAATCACATTGATGATGTTTGAAAAAAAATTGTTTAATAACTGGTGCTTTATTCTTTTGTTTTCCTTTTTTGAAACTGAGGATGTTTAGTTTGTGTTGTGTCAAATCACAAACAACCTAACTTGTTGAAGAAGTCACTGTTATGTTCTTCAAGAATAACTTGATTACGCTTAAATGAGTAATTGAATTTTGGCTTCGGTTTCCCAGATGATTGTATCAGACATCAAATCTGGTTTGATTACTCTGTTTTGTGTTTGTTCATTAGAGCTCAGATTCATTCGAGGCTCAATTAGGAATTAGAATTGTCTCTTCCCTTGCCAGTTTCTACTTTTCGAGAATATAATAGAATTTTAACTCTGAATGTGACTGTATATGCGACAAAGAATGCTAATGAGCTTTTATCAATGAATTTTCCGTTTGCCAAAAAAAAAAAAAAAACTGAGAGCTGGAATCGAGAAGAAAAGAATTCAAACTTTGAGACCAGAAAAAAAATTGCAAAGAGAAAGATCAAAGAAACTCTTTTGACTCTCCAACTCGTCGTTTTAAGGAAGATCGTAAGCAGTCTTATATGCCTTCGAATGCCAATGGCTTTGAGGGGACTGGAAGACTGGACTAATCCAAGTTAAGTTGACTTCTCACTAAAAGACTTTATAGCCTATACAGTTACTCTATTAGTAGATTACAAATTCTAATGTAAATTATAAACAAGTCGGTTGTAGTTACTAAATCATTAAACACATTTTGAATCTATTAGAAGAACGATAGTGACGATCGAAAGAGAAAGTCACATTGCTCAAAATGATTCTGTTATTCAATCTAAGCTCAACGTTTACATAAGTGTTCCTAATATACGAATACTTAACCGGGATTAAACCCTTTTACATTGAACCAAATGTACTAAACCAACATTCAAATTCATATTACTCTAATAGCCCCTCTCAAGATGGCGAAAAGACTGAAGATAACGCCATCTTGCCTATCAGAGAATGAAAATGTCCTGGTTGTAAAGGTTTAGTAAACACATCAGCGAGCTGAAGATCTGTACGAACATGAAGGAGCTTGATCAAACCATCAGTAACTCTGTCCTGTACTTTGTGGCAATCAATCTCCAAATGCTTTGTTCTTTCATGAAAAACTGCATTTGATGCTATGCTAATAGCTGCAGTTGAATCACAGTAGAAAGCAATTGATTGACTTTGGGGAGCATCTAATTCCCTAAGTAGCTTAACTAAGCCCTCAACCTCACAAACACCATATCCCATGGCCCTGTACTAAAATTCAGCCGATGAGTGAGAAACTGTATTTTGCTTCTTGGATTTCCACGAGATCAGAGAAAGACCAAGAAACATATAGTAACCAGTGATTGAACGTCTAGTGTCTTTACAAGCACCCCAGTCAGCATCAGTGAAGGCTTTTAGAATCAAGTATGGATTAGCAGCATAGAACAAACCTATTCCCACAGTGCCTTTGAGGTAATGCACTACTTTATAAGCCGCCTGTAAATGAGAATTCTTGGGAGCAGAACAGAACTCACAAAAGTTTGTTCACAGCATAGGTGATGTCAGGTCTCGTTATCGTGAGATACCATCAATTTTCCCACAAGTCTGCGATACTGCAACGGATCATCCAAGCAAGGTTCCAGACTGTCTTGGCAGAGTTGAATACTCGGTTCCATCGGAATATTAGATGGTTTAAAAGCCAAGAGACCAGCTTCCTCTAGAATGTCCAAAGTATATCGCCTCTGAGATATAGTGATTCCTTTTGCTGTACGGGCAATTTCCAAGCCCAAGAAGTAACACAAAGGACCAAGATCTCTCAGTTTGAACGATTGCTTTAATGCAGATATCAGCTCGGTCGTGTTCTCATCACTGTTAGAGGCAATGATGATATCATCCACGTATACAAGAACAGCCAAGTATTGTCCAGCAAACGATTGAACAAAGTATGATCGGAATGAGATTTCTGAAAACCAAGTCCCATGAGGATCGTGCTGAATTTCAGAAACCATTGCCGTGAGGCCTGCTTCAATCCACATAGAGACTTGCGTAGCTTATAAACTGGATTAGGAGGCAATGACGACCCTGGTTTGGCTGTGTAACCAGGAGGAAGAGTCATATATATCTACTCATCAAGATCCCCATTTAAGAATGCATTAGAGATGTCCAATTGATTCAAACTCCAGTTTTTAGCAGCAGCTACCGCAGGAAGAGTTTTCACCGTATTCATCTTAGCAACAGGTGAAAACTTGTCTACAAAATCTATACCTCTTGTTGAGTATATCCTTTTGCAACAAGGCGTGTCTTACACCCTTCCAGGCTACCATCGGCATTGAGCTTAACCTTGTAAACCCATTTGCAGCCAATAGCATTTTTACCAGGTGGAAGGGAACAAACATCCCATGTGAGTGCTTTCCAAAGCAATAAGCTCCTCATTCATGGCCTTTAACCATTTATCAAACTTCTTGGCTTGAGTGAAAGATGGTGGCTCAGGATGCAGAGAAATAGTACAAATGTAGTTCCTATATTCCTCAGAAATTTTTGCATATGAAACGTATGCAGAAAGAGGATAGGGAATATCAGTCTCAGTCATATTACAGAGATAATCTTGTAGATATGCCGGTTGTTTAAATTGGCGTTTAGAAAGACCATCAACCAAAACTTGTTCAGATCCATGTTGATCAGAAGCCACTGTATCTGAACTAGAAGCTGTAGCCGAACCAATGGAGTCTGACTGAACTGTCTTTGGCTGACTGATGCAGACTGTGCCAAAGAATCCATCAAAGTAAATAAGTCCGAGAAGTACCGAATCATTCGCGAAGGGAAAAATGTCTTCGTGAAAAACAACATTTCTGTTGGGCTTTGGTGATGAAAATCATTGAGTTATAACTGGGCCCGCGACAGGGTAGTCACTAGGAAACGGGTTTGTTTTCTTTGGGCTTCGATTTGGTTTAAACCGTCTTATCTTTGTAATTGACTTAGTATATAAAGCTAAGCATGTGGGGAATTAGGGTTAACACAAAATTTCTGATTTCCTCTAGGTTTTAGAAGGAGGCAGAGAGAAACCTAAAAGCTTGTAATCTGTGGTATAGTGGATTACTGGAAAAACTCCAGGCCGAGACGTAGGATCACACATCGTGATCTGAACTCGTTAAATCTCTGTGTCTTTACTTTATTGCTCAAGAACAAACTAATATTCCGTGCAAAAGAGAGGTTCAATTCTCTTCAAGTGGTATCAGAGCCAGATTTACTGGTTTCGGGAGCAAGGGCAGAGAGGATTGGCGGTGGTTGCTAGGTTTTCTTGTTTGTGTGGTTGATTGCTGGGTTAAAGGCATCGGCGGCGAGTTCAGAATCAGGCGTCGCGTTCAGTGTCGACCGACACCCGTTTAGTATCGATCGACACCAATCAGTGTCGACCGACACCAGTCTCATTGTCGATCGACAACGTCTCTGAACAGAGATAAATTGAGGCGTGATGGATTCTAAGAAGACTTCGAAGGTGAAGATGGCTATCTTCGATGGGCAAGGAGATTTCTCCTTGTGGAAAAGAAGGATGATGGCTCATATATCACTTGCAGGTTTGAAGGATGAATTATCAACACCTGCAAAAGAGCCTAAAAGTCTGGTAAAGAAAAAGGACGAGTCTGAAGAGGATTTCGCAGAAAGACTTCAAGAAGAAGAAGCTAAGAGAGAGGAACGGCTGAGAATGCAATGAACATGTTGACTCTCCATCTAGGAGATCATGTCCTCAGGAAAACAGAGGAGTGCACAACAGCACGTGATCTTTGGGCAGCACTAGAGAGGTTATATAATACCAAAACTCTACCTAGTAGAATTCATCTTCTGTATCAGTTTTATACATTTAAGATGGATGGATCAAAGTCAATCGATCAGAATGTCGATGACTTCTTGAAGACTATTTCAGAGTTGGCTAGTGTGAAGGTTACAGTTGCGGATGAGGTGCAGGCAATTCTATTGCTCAGTTCCTTGCCATCACAGTATGACTCCATGAAGGAGACATTGAAGTATGGTAGAGAATCTATCTCTATTGATGATGTGATAAATGCAGCGAGATCTAAGGAGACTGAGCTCAAGGCACTGGGAATATCAACTTCTCAGAAAGCTGGTGAAGCATATGTGGCTCGTGGGAGACAGTCTGAGAGGAGTCAGAAGAACTCCGGTGATAGAAGCAGAAGCAGGTCGAAATCGGGTTCAAGAATCACCTGCTGGTACTGCAAGAAGGAAGGACATAAGAAGACTGATTGTTATGCTAGGAAAAAGCGCATGGGCAATGATGATGATGCTGAGGCAGCAGTGGTCATTGATCAATCAGCAGGAGTTGATGCATTAACAGTCTCAGAAAGTTGGCATCATGAGAGGTGGGTGATTGATTCGGGTTGTTCATATCACATGACCTCAAGGAGAGACTGGTTTGATAAGTTCGAGGAGCTCAACTCTGGACAAGTGCTACTGGGGGACGACTATTCCGTGGAGGTTAAAGGAATAGGTTCTATCAATATCAAGGCATATGGTGGCACGGTGAAGACATTGACAAATGTCAGGTATATTCCTAAGCTGAAAAGAAATTTAATATCTACAAGTACGTTAGATAAGCTTGGGTTTGATCATGCTGGAGGCAAAGGAAAGACAAGGTTCTATAAGAACGGGAAGATGGGTCTTCAAGGTTCACTGTGTGGTTCTTTGTATTTGCTTGATGGAGAGACTGTGATAGGACAGTCAAACATTAGTGTTTCCAGGAAACCTGCCTGCGATGAAACAGTGTTGTGGCATAGAAGGTTGGGACACATGAGCATGAAGAATCTGATGATCCTGGCAAAAAGGGGCATCATTGACAAGAGGAGAATTGGAGAGATGGATTTCTGTGAGAGTTGTGTAATGGGAAAGCATAAAAGGCTGAGCTTCAACGTTGGGAAGCACAATTCTGGGGAAGCACTGAAGTATGTTCATTCAGATCTTTGGGGATCTCCATCTGTTACTCTAAGTTTGTCTGGTAAGCAGTATTTTCTGTCTATCATTGATGACTACACTAGAAAAGTATGGGTATTCTTCTTGTCTACTAAGGGTGAAGCTTTCACAAAGTTTTGTGAATGGAGGAAGCTGGTTGAGAATCAAGTCAGCAAGAAGGTTAAGTGTCTGAGAACAGACAATGGGTTGGAATTCGTGAACAAGGATTTCAATGAGTTTTGCAAGCAGCATGGGATTGAGAGGCACAGGACATGTGCATATACTCCACAGCAGAATGGAGTAGCTGAACGCATGAATCGAACAATAATGGAGAAAGTGCGTTGTATACTTGATGAGAGTGGCTTGGGAGAAGAATTCTGGGCTGAGGCGGTTAGCACAGCTGTGTACCAAATAAATAGAAGTCCCTCATCGGCCTTAGATGGCAATATTCCTGAAGAACTATGGCTGGGAAGAAAGCCTGGTTATAAACATCTTAGAAGGTTTGGGTCATTGGTCTATGTGCATGTAGATCAAGGGAAGTTAAAACCAAGAGCTATGAAGGGAATTTTCATTAGCTATCCAGAAGGAGTCAAAGGGTACAAGGTATGGCTTCTGGATGAAGAAAGATGTGTGATAAGCAGGAATGTAGTCTTTGTTGAAGATAAAGTGTTCAAAGACTTAAAAGAAGGTGTTTCTGCGTCAGAAACAGGGCTGGAGAACCCGACTCCAGAGATGGTGTCGATCGACACACCTATTGGTGTCGGTCGACACAGGGCCGCAGAGAAGGTATCGATCGACACCCCCACTGGTGACGATCGACACCCTCCGTCTGAATCGACAGTTCCGGCTACTGAAGATCAAGGTGAAGGTTCATCTTCAGGTGGAGTTGTTGGAGATTCAGAATCAGATGATATACCTCAGGACTATCAGTTGGTTCGAGATCGAACTAGGAGAGTAACAAGGCTACCTGACCGTTTCAATGATTATGATTTGGCAAGTTTTGCTTTAATTGCTGCAGTTGAGATGAGTTCTGAAGAACCAAGGGACTATCAGGAAGCCATTGAAAGTAGGGATAAAACTTTCTGGAATGGAGGTATGAATGAAGAGATGGTTTCTCTTGATAAGAACAAAACCTGGAGGCTGGTTAAGAGACCCAAAGGAAGAAAGGTTATTGGCTGCAAGTGGGTATTCAAGTTAAAGCCAGGTATACCAGGAGTAGAAGAACCGAGATATAAGGCCAGGTTGGTGGCCAAAGGATATTCTCAGAGAGAGGGTATTGATTATCAGGATGTGTTTTCACCAGTAGTGAAACATGTTTCTATCAGGTTTCTTCTATCTGTTGTTGCAAATTTTGATCTGGAACTGGAGCAGCTTGATGTTAAGACTGCGTTTCTTCATGGTTTACTTGAAGAGGAGATCTATATGGAGCAACCAGAAGGTTTTGTGGTTAAAGGAAAAGAGGATTATGTTTGCTTGTTGGAAAGAGCACTGTACGGACTGAAGCAAGCTCCAAGGCAGTGGAACAAGTGTTTTGATCAGTTTGTGGTTAGTCATGGGTTCAAAAGGAGCGATGTCGATCACTGTGTCTACATAAAGGAGAGTAAAGATAAGTGTTTCATCTACCTACTCTTGTATGTTGATGACATGTTAATTGCTTCAAAGGACATGAAAGAGATACAGACTGTGAAAGATCTGTTGAGCAGCAGGTTCGAGATGAAAGACCTAGGAGCTGCGAGAAGAATTCTTGGTATGGATATTGAGAGGGATCGTGAAGGTGGAGTTCTTACTCTGTCTCAATCCGGGTACATCAAGAAGATTCTTCAGGTATTCAATATGGATGAATCTAGATCTGTTTCAACACCTATAGGTTCGCATTTTAAGTTGTCGGCTGTTAAAGATAATGAAGCTGAGACAATTATGGATGATATTCCATATGCTAATGCTATTGGAAGTATCATGTATGCGATGCTGGGAACTAGGTGTGATCTAGCATATGCTGTTGGCTTAGTGAGTAGGTTTATGAGCAAGCCAAGTATGGTTCACTGGTCGGCAGTGAAGTGGGTACTAAGATATTTGAAGGGTACTCAGGATCTGAAGATTGTATTCAGGAAGAACAAGGAGTTTAAGGTTGAAGGTTTCTGTGATTCTGATTTTTCGTCGGATCTGGACAGAGGTAGATCGATTTCAGCATATGTTTTCACCGCTGGTGGAAGTGTGATTAGTTGGAAGTCGAGTCTTCAACAGGTGGTTGCACTGTCTACGACAGAAGCAGAGTACATGGCGTTGGGGGAAGCTACGAAAGAAGCTATCTGGCTAATGGATTTGGCTGAAGAGTTCGGTTTCAAACAAGACTCGGTGGAGATCTGGTGTGATTCTCAGAGTGCTTTGAGTTTAGCCAAGAACAACGTTCATCATGAGAGAACAAAGCATATTAGAAGAAGGATGCATTTCATCAGGGATATAGTTGCTTCCGGTGATGTGAAGTTGTCCAAGATCCCTACAGAGAGGAATCCGGCTGATATGTTGACAAAGGTTCTTCCGGTGGATAAGTTTGAGAAAGCCTTGAGTTTTCTCGGCTTAGAAGAGCACTAAGGTGCTGGTTTGTCTGGAGTTTCACATGGATGCAAAGATGAAGATGTTATACTCTGGAGTGATTGTCATCAAGGTGGAGATTTGTTGGGCTTTGGTGATGAAAATCATTGAGTTATAACTGGGCCCGCGACAGGGTAGTCACTAGGAAACGGGTTTGTTTTCTTTGGGCTTCGATTTGGTTTAAACCGTCTTATCTTTGTAATTGACTTAGTATATAAAGCTAAGCATGTGGGGAATTAGGGTTAACACAAAATTTCTGATTTCCTCTAGGTTTTAGAAGGAGGCAGAGAGAACCCTAAAAGCTTGTAATCTGTGGTATAGTGGATTACTGGAAAAACTCCAGGCCGAGACGTAGGATCACACATCGTGATCTGAACTCGTTAAATCTCTGTGTCTTTACTTTATTGCTCAAGAACAAACTAATATTCCGTGCAAAAGAGAGGTTCAATTCTCTTCAATTTCTGGAGATTGAATACTCTGTGATTCGTATCCCAGAAGTTTATATCCTTTATACCACGGATATCCAAGAAATACACAGGTCGTGATCTTGGCTGGAATTTGTGTCTCTGCTTAAAGAGTAGAACAGTAAACCAAACAGCCAACACGCGCAAGTCTTTATAACCCGGAGGAGAATGAGTAAGAATTTGAAACAGTGTTTTTTGTTGTTGGACCGGCGTTGGAGTCTGTTTATGAGAAAGACTGCAGTGAGGACACAATCTCCCCAAAATTCTAATGGCAGACTAGCTTGAAACATCAAAGCTCTCACCACATTCAATATATTTGATGCTTTCGTTCCACTACAGAGTTTTGTTCCAGGGTCTCTGGACAAGAAGGGGAAAAAAAAAAAAAACGCGTAGAGAGTGATATGCGATATTGTAACAAGGAAAAAGACAAACATTTGAATCAAATGCTATTAGTCTGAAAAAAGAAAAAAGGAAGGTTAAGAAACAATAAGTTTAGGGAAGAAGAGAATATATGATTTTAGAATGAGATCGAGTTAGCGGTCAACACGGAGGAGATGATTAAAATAACATTGACAATGTTACTGATGAATATTCATATCAATCCAAACTTGAAACGACTATCATAAAAGCTTTTGAGAGACTAGATATAGCATAGAAATTCAAGTATCTTACTAAATAAATAATCTAAAGGTTAATAATAATGCCTGAGGGAGAAGAGAACATAACAGACAATGACACGTAAGATGATGGGACAAAGAAAGATGCATTCGGTACGCCTCTTCTATATATATATATGTGCCATGTGCTACTCTTCTTCGCTGTTCAAAAAAAAAAAAAAAAGCTACTCTTCTTCGAGATGGATGCTCATTCGGTACGCCTCTTCTTCAAGTTTCTCTACAATGTTTTAGCATCAAACCAAAAGTCAGTGTACGTAAATAGAACTCTATGCTTTCTATTTCTTATTTGGAAATAATAGTTGAAAGGAATTGTTTCTCATGAGTAATCGGATAATTTTTGTTGAAAGATAATATTAAGAACTTGCCTTTGATTGCCTTTTTGCCATGGTCCCGGTGGTAACAGTAGCACAGGAAGAACCATCTCCGGCTACAACTGCTTGTTCGTTCAGCTTGGATTTTCTAAAGCTTTTCGTTAAATTCATCAGGAAACTTGAGGTATGAAGACCTTCCTTTGATAGCTCCTTCACAGCCGGGGAATAACGAGTTCCCGATCCGGTTCTTTATTGAGATAATAGTAGCACGTTCTGAACGCCTGTTTGACAAACCGACATATCATTAAGTAACATAAGAGTAAGTACTAAGTTTTAATCACAGAATGTTATTGCGAAGTGCAAGGATGTCTACTTGGATTCTATGTTCTTCACTATTGAAATGATGGACGAAACTGTCAAAGGTTTTGTAAGTTAAATTGCACGTTGAGCAAATAATAGAGGCATCTTTCCCCATCTCTATTCCTGCTTCCGGTGGTTCATCATCTGAAGACTTTTCTTCACCTGGTAGAGAAAACAAACTAGTTCACAAACAAAACGCAAGTTACTTGATAAGAAAAGGGTTATTTCAAGAAAGAACCTTTCAGTATGGTTTTCAAGGAAGACGCCGAAATGATATCGTATCCTGCCTTTTCAAGGGAGTCAAGAGCAGGAGACATGCGTTTCAATAATTTGCGTCTGGATATGATCATTATCTTAGCCGGAGGTGGATTAAGAGTTGCCCAAGTAAGTACATGATCGATAATGCTCGCGCAACCTGTTTCATTAACAGGAAAGGCAACTAAACTACTGCCATTTGTATCTATGCCCTAGCTAATGAGTAAAGAAGATTAAAACCGCAGTCGAATCTTAGTATAATAAATCTAGAGAGAAAGAAGACTAACCAAACTGGACGCGTTTCACATTTATTCCTGTGGAAGCGATGTCACACAGGAGGGGAGCATCTGCGTATGCTAGGGTGCCAATGGCAGTGATCGTAAGAGTACCAGAGAAACCAAGATTTTTAAACTTTGATTCCATCCGCGGGTTGACGTCACAAGCATTATAATCAGGAGGAACCTCACAGCTGTCTATGTCCCAGCACACCATGGCTTTGTGAACGGAAGAATCAATAACTCCAGCTTTAACCACCACATTCTTCAACTCGCTCTACAGTGTTTTAGCATCAAAGCAAGAGTCGGTCAATTAAACAAACAAAAACAAAATCTTGTGCAAATGTTTCAGAGCAATCAAATAACTTGCCTTTAATTGCTTCGACATAATGGTGGCAACATTTTCCTCCACATAAAGGAAATCAGGACCGCATAAATACTCCTGCAACAAGAAACATGGGAAGGTCAAACTTGATATTTTTGAGAGATACAAGAACAAGAGAGGAGGCTCTACATTCAGTTCATGTTCTTTGCCATGGAGATGAGTTGTGAAATCTTCATGGATTTTGAAAGATGCATGGCACAGTGCGCAAGAAAAAGGGTCAGGTTCATCCTGACGAAGCTTTCTTCTTAGCAACGGTTTCTTCATAGCAGAGGACATAGCATCTGTTGGAATAATAAACTAAACTAGTTCAATTCAGAAACATTTTTTTTTTTTCTGGCTGGAGAAAGAGAAACAAGAGACAGACCTTTCAGGAAGGTTTCCCAGGCCCAACCTGAAGGAGAATAAGGCAGAGGATGTGGATTTGCAACAAAGATGTTGTACCCTTGCTTTTCTAGTCTCGAAAGAATAGGATGCATCCATATTTTGTATGGGGATATAACCATAATGTTAGCAGGAGGTGGATTGTAGTTTCCCCAAAAAAACAAAGTGCTAATAATGTTTGAGCCACCTGTTTCAAGTAAAGTAAAGCAAAGAGATAAGAATAAACCCTAATTGTTATAGAAAAGAGATAAGAAGATTATAACCTTCTACGATTGCTTGTTTAATAACCATTCCAGAAGAAGAGAGCGCTTGCACGACAGAAACAGAGGTATGTTTTAGCTTGTTGCTAACGGCAGTGATGGAGAGAGGTCCAGAGTAGCCTAAATCCTCCAACGCCCGATCTATACACGGACCGACATTCCTATCATCCAAACCCTCGGGAACCGGACAGGCGTCCATGTCCCACCACACCGCCGTTTGAGCCTTCACGAGCCATCCAGTCGCCTTCATCTTCCCGTTAAACCTAGAATTATCAATCAGACGTTTATAAATTCAATATCGAAACATAACATGAGCAAGAGATTGACACACCGACCTCGAGGATTCCTCGATCCAGGGCTCCATTTCAGAGATTGACACACCGACCTCGAAGTTTTTCGATCAGCCGTAGGATCAATTGCTACCTTTAAGCAGGACTGCCACCTTTCTGTTTTGTTTTTCTTTTAACATTACTAGGTGGCGGCGCGCGGGGGTGTATTTACATTTACATTATTGGAAGATGAATAAGTGTATTTTGGAAGGAAAATAATTTTAAAGGTTATAGCCAAAAAACTGTTTTTTTTTTTTGTAAACACCAACTTATGTTCCTGTCCAAGATTGTTTTCCGTGATCTTCACTGCAACTTTTAGGTCTTCATTGAGTTATTAGTTACCAACCCCATTGTTTTCTTATAAATAGTATTTGCAGATGAGGTATCATCAACAACTGAAGCTTCATAAGTAATTGTATAGACAAACAAACTCTTCTTCTTACTACGATAACGTTGTGTTTTTTTGAGACATCCATCCTTTATCTTTTTATCGTTTCGGTTAGTCGACTCGGTTGGTGTTTAATTAAGGTCTCTTCTGCATGTGCCTCTGTTCGTATAACGTGTTGAACCCAAAGTGTAATTTCGTGTACACTTGGGTTCTTTTTTGCCCTCTTTTAAATTTACTTTCTTAACTATATTGAGTATACTCTACTTTGACCTTTTATCAGTTTTACCGTGTTTGAGACAATGTTCTATCTTCTCTGGTTTTTTATTTATTTTTAACAAAGTTGCGTTAATGTATAACAATTCATTTCCTTAGGTTATGTTTGTTGTGGGAAAACGGAAACGCTCCCACCATATGCAATTGTACATGTTGGGCTTTGGTGATGAAAATCATTGAGTTATAACTTGGCCGCGACAGGGTAATCATTAGGAAACGGGTTTGTTTACTTTGGGTTTTGGTTAGGTTTAAACCGTCTTATCTTTGTAATTGACTTAGTATATAAAGCTAAGCATGTGGGGAATTAGGGTTAACACAATATTTCTGATCTCCTCTAGGGTTTTAGAAGGAGGCAGAGAGAAACCTAAAAGCTTTTAATCTGTGATATAGTGGATTACTGGAAAAACTCCAGGCCGAGACGTAGGATCACACATCGTGATCTGAACTCGTTAAATCTCTGTGTCTTTACTTTATTGCTCAAGAACAAACTAATATTCCGCACAAAAGAGAGGTTCAATTCTCTACAAGTGGTATCAGAGCCAGTTTTACTGGTTTCAGGAGCAAGGACAGAGAAGTTTGGCGGCGGTGTCTAGGTTTTCTTGACTGTGTGGTCGGTTGCTGGGTTAGAGGCATCGACGGCAAACTCAGAATCAAGCGTCAGGTTTAGTGTCGACCGACACCCGTTTAGTGTCGACCGACACCGTCTCTGAACAGAGATGAATTAAGGTGTGATGGATTCTAAGAAGACTTCGAAGATGAAGATGGCTATTTTCGATGGGCAAGGAGATTTCTCCTTGTGGAAAAGAAGGATGATGGCTCATATTTCACTTGCAGGTTTGAAGGATGAATTATCAATACCTGCAAAAGAGCCTAAAAGTTTGGTGAAGAAAAAGGACGAGTCTGAAGAGGATTTCGCAGAAAGACTTCAAGAAGAAGAAGCTAAGATAGAGGAATGAGCTGAGAATGCTATGAACATCTTGACTCTCCATCTAGGAGATCATGTCCTCAGGAAAACAGAGGAGTGCACAACAGCACGTGATCTTTGGGCTGCACTAGAAAGGTTATATAATACCAAAACTCTACCTAGTAGAATTC